>APFE030125722.1:834-80483 GCA_000404065.3 Pinus taeda | reverse complement strand
GAGAAAATAGATCAAAAGAATATTAAATTAAATGCAAATACCTATATAGAAACATTTTTTTCATAAATAGAAATGACAAACTCTAAAAAAACAAAATAATCTGCAAGCAGAAACAAAATAGGAGGAGAGGACAGGGACCCAACTTCTGCGAATATTCCAACCATCATTTGTATTTAAATTATTGGGCCTTTTTCACTTCCCAAGGCCTCCCTAAATTTACGATGATGGAAACGAGTAACCTTGGCAATGACACGGGCTTCCTCAATGTAGATGTGATGCTTATATTTTTCTGCATGTTCTTCCAAAGCAGAGGAGTGAGTCCTGCCATACTTGATGTCACCTGCATGCTCATGAATCCTTTGATTAATCGAGCGACCGATCTCACCATTGTAGGGAGTCCCACAATAGAAAGGGATAACGTAAACACCTTTCATATTTTTGGGGTCCACAGGGTCTTTAACGGATCATAGGGAGCTTCAGATGGTATTTAGAGGCCTAAAGGTTAAAGGAACCTGTCCTGTCCTCCTAGTTTGTTTCTTTTTGTAGATTATTTTGTTTTTTAGGGTTTATCATTTCTATTTATGATTTTTTTTGTTTCCATATAGGTATTTGAATTTAATTTAATATTCTTTTGATCCATTTTCTCACCTTTAAAAAAAAAAAAAAAATAAAAAAAAATAAAAATAAAATAAAATAAAAATAAAAATAAAAATTGCTCCCCTTTTGAATTGCTTGTTTTAATTTTAAGTCCCTCATTAATTATTATTTTGTTATAGATATTAGACCATTATCCAGGTCTTGACTATTGTATATATAAATATATTGACTCTTTCCCTTTCTTTGTTACTGATTGTTTGTTTCTTATTAATGTAAATTTCTTAATTTTTCTTTAATATATATAATTGTTATAAATAAATATTTATTCTAAACTAATCATTATAAGAATATTATTCGATTTTAATAATCATGATTAAAATATTATTTTTCGTAAACTAGTCATTAAACAAATACTAATAATAATAATAGGGTTTGGGCACTTGGAGTGGTTGTTTAGCTCCTAAGGTTTCTATAGCTCTTGAGGGAGGTCAGTGAAGTTTCAATTTGTTGACTCCACTTCCTTAATGAAGCTAGGAGGTCGGGTCATGTTATAGTAGGCCTCAACTCATGTTTACCCTAACAGGGTAGTTAATGTGGGTAAATGTGGGAGGGTTGGTTACATTGGCATAACTACCAGGGTTTGATGAACAGGAGGGAGAAATTATAGAAAATTGGGAAGGCTTATGGTTTGATTTGGTACAAGAAGATATTAGGCAAAATACCAGAGATGGAAGTTCATCCAAGGGAGAGGATGAAGAGAATTTTGCATTGGTTGGAAAGGGAAAAAAGCGTAAAGGGAACAAATCTCAAACCAAACCAGAATCCTGCCAAGGGTACAAGAAGAAAGACTTGTCCAAATAAAATGCTTAAGTTGTCATGAATTCAGGTGCTATGCAACAAAGTGTCCACACAAAAAGTTTAGCAAGAATAACTCAGGAGGAGTAGCAGGTGAATCATTGGCTTCACACTTTGAGCTAGACTTCACCATTATCGCATGCATGGCCAACATTATGATGGGGAGTGTGTGGTACTTGGACTTAGGTGCCTCGTTCCACATGACATGGTGTAGAAATTTTTTCAATTAACTGGAGGAGAAATATCTCCAAATGCATATTGAGCTTTGGGACGACAGAAGGTACAGTGCTACCGGGATTGGTACAATAACCTTTAAGAGGGAGTCAAGATCTCCTCTTCACCTCAAAGATGTTATGTTTGTACTAGGCCTGAAGAAGAACCTTATCTTTATAGCAATTTTGGAAGATCGTGGATATGATGTGATCTTCAGTAAAGGGAAATCCTTTTTGAGACACATAACTATTGGGAAAGTGAAACAGATCAGGGTTTGTGTGAAGTATTTATATAAACTTGATGTGGAGGATTGTGTTGCATTACGAAATAAGGCAAAGAAAGTGCATAGTAATGATGTCGATGAACTCTGGCACATGATATTAGGCCATTTGCATCATGGCGCCTTAAAAATTTTGCTTCAAATAACCACTTTCCTCCCTAAAGGATCACTTGAGCAGTAGGATGTCTGCAAGGGTTGTACCTTGGGGAAGTATGTGAAATCCACATTCCATGATCGAGACAAAAAATCACATGCAGTCTGGGAGAGTGTACACTTTGATGTTTGTGGACCCTTCTTGACAACCTCTACTACCAGACATAAGTACTATGCTATTTTTATTGATGATTTATAAAGGAAGTGTTATATATTCTTTATGCAGAAGGAGGCTGAGACATTGTCAAAGTTTGTAGAATTTAAGGCACTAGTTGAGAAAGAGAATGATAATAAGGTGAAGGCTCTCAAGATTGGTAATGGAGGTGAATATGTTTCAAATGACTTCAAGGATTTTTGTGCGAAAGAAGGAATTCGAAGAGATCTCACAATGCCCCACAACCCACAACATAATGGGGTAGTTGAGGGGAAGAACCAAAGTATTGTGGGAGCTACTAGAGTTATGTTACATGACCAAGGTTTGCCACTACATTTGTGGGAAGAGGCATGTAACACAACAATATACTTGTAGAACTAGAGTCCTCATTAGATTCTTGGTATGATTACACAAAAGGAGGCTTTCTCGGGGAGAAATCCAAATGTGTCCCATTACAAAATTTTTGGAGCCTATGTTTACTACCATGTCTCCAAAGATTAAATGACTAAAATATAGCTAACAACAGAGTTGGGAGCTTATATGGGATACACTGAAACTCCACACAATTATTGGGTGTACTTACCTTCCCTGAGAATGAAATTTGTGCAAAGGGATGTAAAGTTTGATGAGAAGAAAGAAATGAGATGCTCTCTTGAGAGGGAGCTTCATATCCAACCAGAAGAGGAGCTTTCAGCTCCAAATGAGGAGCCTAAGAAGGATCCTTAAGAAGTTGTGGAATAACCAAAAATGGAGGGTCAAAGAGGAGGCAGAGTGGAGACATCCACTCAAGAAGAACCATCTAGAGAAGGCATAAAAAAACTAGGGAAGCTGATACATTGGTGCAAGATGCGAGGGAGAATGTGGGAGCTCTTTCAAATTTGCGCAGGAAAAGGAGGTCACCTGCGAGGTACACTGGTTATATGGCTGTAATGACTGAGCTTGTAGAGACTGAGCAATCCTTTTTTGAGGAAGCAGTTGAGAAGCAAGTTTGGGTTGATGCAATAGTGGAAGAATATGAATCCATCACGAAGAACAATGTTTGGGAAGTGGTCCCAAGACTGACAGATAAATTAGTTGTGGGTTCAAGATGGATATTCAAGGTTAAGCATGAAACATATGGAAGCATAGAGAAGTATAAGTCTAGATTTATGACCAAAGGATTCTCTTAAGTTGAGGGAATTGACTATGGGCAAACCTTTTCTCCCATAGCAAGTTATTTATCTATTAGATCAATTCTTGCACTGGCTGCACAAATGGGGTGGAAGATCCCACTAGATGGATGTAAAAAAAACATTTCTCAATGGTGTTATTGAGGAGGAAGTGTACATCGAGAAAACAAAAGGTTTTGAGAGATTTTATTAGGAGTCTCATGTGTGCAGACTCAGGCGAGCATTGTATGATCTCAAATAGGCACCCCAAGCTTGATACACTTGGATCGACAATTATCTCACTAGATTGGACTCCACCAAAAGTGAAGCGGATGTGAACCTATATCACATTTTTGTAGAAGGTAAATTGCTTATCATTTTTTTATATGTTGATGATTTAATATTGACATGTGATGAGCAACTGATCAACTCTTGTCAGGAGGACCTTGCAAGGGAATTTGAGATGAAAGACATGGGTATCATGCATTGCTTCCTTGGGTTTGAAGTATGGCAAGGTGATGGGGATTTGTTTGTGTCTCAAGGAAAGTATGCCACTAAGATACTGCAGATATTTCACATGAAAAGTTGTAAGCCCATGGAGACACCTCTAGCGACCAACTTGAGGAAGGAGAATGCCACTTCAGCTAAAGAGGTTGATCCTACCATTTAATTTCAGCTATGCATTCAACCAACTGAGCCAAGCTATGGTTAGGCCTGTTATCACTCCAGGAAACTCTCCTAGGTTGCAGCTCAGAGATGCCTGGTAACATATAATCTTCAATATTGTTCTCTGAACTATTGGAATGGGTGATGGTTTGGATCAAGCGAGATAACTGTCTCAACTCTGTTTTCACTCCAGACATGCATGAACACCCTCAGCTTGACAAGGCTTTAGACCACTAATGCTGAATAGTTTATAGATTCAATGGATAGATGGAGAATACTGACTGTACCGGCAGATGCATACATAAACATATATGAATAGATAGCTACAGGAAGTAAATGAAGCTTGCAAATCTAATTTATCAACACAAATATAAGATGATAGTTATTTAGCGTTAGACACAAAAGAAAACATGAATAACCTATTCAATTGCAAATCCAATTTATCAATGCAGAGATAAGATGATAGTTATCTGGCATTAGACACAGAAGAAATCATGAATAGACTATCCAAGTGCAAGCTTAAACATAAGAGAAATGGATATTAAACATGTAACATCAAAAGAAGCTTGTATTACTAGAATGAAGATGAGAAGCTACAAGGAACAGAGTATCTACAGTATCCAGAAGTTGAACCCTTGTTACATTTAACTCTCAGCCATTTACAGGCCCTTTACAATGCTCCTAAGCTCTCAAAGGCTCGGAGTGTCTTAATCTATCCTCTCTGTCTCTTTAACTGTTTGATGCCTTGACTAGGCAAGCGTGGGCTCAAAGGTTTCTTCTTCTGACAGTAGAGCAACTGCGTTCTATTAGTTTGTTGCACTGTCTGAGAGCTTTCTCGTGCCAGAGATGCCCCACAATCACTTCTGTTGTTTTTGGCTGTGTTTCACTATTGATGCTCCATGATGTTTACGTTTCGGGCTGCATCATGTTGTGATGTTCCATGATTGCTTTTCGGCCTCTGTTTTTCGGTAGTTGTCTGCCGACCGAATTCTTCTTCCGGCGTTAGCAATCATCGCTAGACACTTCTGCTCTGTGATGGAATGGGTCTTCGGCCCTTTAAAATCCCTTCAAATATTAATTAATGACTGTTTTTTGTTTTATACAGAAAACACTGCAACTCTGCAAATCCCTCCCATCTTTGTTCATTTCAGACTTAAAAAGTCCTTAAACATGGCCTATTCTCCCATCAGGTCCATCCTCTGAGTCACTGTCGCAAGTCGTTGATGGCCTGTCCCTATGTATTGTCTTTGTATTCTAGAAATACAAAAAATTATGAAAATAACATGAAAAATGGCTTTGGCAGACTTGAAAATATGATAAATTTTCATTCCCGAACCCTTTTGGGTCTGGGTCTTATCGCATCGGTGCTGCTCTAAGGCTCCCTTTGTATTTTATAAATACGTCAAAATGACGAATAATGCATTGAAAATGGCTTTCTCGCAGACCTAAAATATTATGAAATAATATTTAGAATTACGTCGAGTCTGGTTCATCGGGTCACACACATACATGTGCATAGGCCATGCCCCTTAATGTTTCTACGATGAGACATAGCGATGCGATCTGATCGCAATCGCATATCGCCCAAGCCAGAGGTCTTTCCATATAACATTGTATATGTCCTCGCCAATTGCGATCCTACGACACGATGTGGACCATTGATTTGTGTGCTTGATCGACGATCCATATTGCATCACTGATCATGATCGCAAGTTCCACTCGGTGTTCCCTTACTCTGTTGGCTTGCTTCCACCAATTTCGACTCCTCGATCTGATCATTGGAGATCGCTGATCAGGGGTGTCTTCTGCCCAACCTTAAGTCCTCCTCTGTGTTTGGCCGATTTGCAATTTATCGCTTAGATCTGGGTCATTGATCTGCTAGATCTGACGGCTGTTGTGCATCATCTCTATGTATGCCTCCGGTACTTGGTTTTTTTACTGTTTTTGTGTGTTTTAGCCTCCCGATAGTGCTTTTCTGCCATGCTAAGGGCTCTTGGCATGTGATTGTTTTGATCTTTGGATGATATTAAGTAATTTTGAAGACTTCAGGAGTGTTTTGGATCCATTTTTGGGCCAAATGCCAACAAGGCTAACACTGGCTCCTTCTAGGGATGAAATCCTCCCTGTGAGGTTTCAAGAATCATAGAACAATGCCTTTCCTGTAAAAACAAAATCAAATATTCCTCCTAGTGTTTCATTGGGCATGGAGTCCATTTTGCAATGAAATAAAAACTGGAAAAAACATATTTACAATACCAAGGCTTTAAATCCTTAAATGAAATAAAGTTTCAAGAACCGCCCATTGACTGGGCCATCAAAAACATCTCCTCCTTCTAGACTGTGCAGAATAAAGGTATTGTTCATCTGATTTTGAGCAATGACAAGCGGTCCTATACCTAAGGGGTCAAACTCACCATGATTACCTTTCTTTTCCTTAAATGAATCACATTTGAGTACCCAGTCACCAAACTGAAAATTGTCCCTTTTTGCCTTTCTATCAAAGGTTTCTTTTTCATGGTCAATGCACATTTCAGCAAATTCATCAAAGACTTGTAAAAGCCTATTAATTTCATCATCCTCTTCAAAAAATTTCCAGGATTTGACATTGTCAGGCAGAGATGGTCTATATTTTGCCTCATCTCTGTATGCTTTCAACCTTGGATGTTTTGCCTGGAAGGTTTTGTTCACCTGCTGAATGATAAGGTCTGCTTTGTACTCTGCTGTGTCATTTGTGACCTGAAAAGTTAATATGAAAGATAAATGAATGCATTCCTGTGTGGGGGAAACAAGGACTACACCTGCCCTTGCAGCTTCCTTAGAGCAAACCCCAAATCTGTGGGCCTTCTTCCTCAATGATCTGGCAAACTGGTTTTTTAAGCTGCGTGGAGGCCAACTGAGATTCTTCAATCTGAAGAAAAGAAGCTCCAAAATCAGTTTCGACTGTTAGAAAATTAAATATTAAGGAGCAATGGAACACATAAAATATTGTAGAAATATAAACACATAAAACACACAAAACAAGAGAGACACAGATATACGTGGTTCACCCAGTTTGGGCTACATCCACCTCGAACAGCCAGTCCTTCCTTTCTATTATCCAGCAAAATGAAGAGACAAAACCTACAGCAAAGCCGTTGTAATATCCTCTGTTTTCTCTCACAGTCTCACCTCTCTGTTTCTCGCTCACACACGCCGAATACACATCTATCTCGCAGCCTCAAATACAATACCCTCATACAAAGAGAGGGGTTGCCTTCTAGGGCAAAGAACCCTAAACTAAAACATAAGTTCTACCGTCAGATCATCTGCCTAATGAACGGCCCAGATTGACTAGAAATTACTATACTTTTACAAGGCAAATTTACATCTGTTTTTAGCTTCGGGGGCACTGCCCCTGAGCCCCCGCCGGGGGACCACTGGCCCCCGGACCCCCGCGGGGGGGACAAGTCCCCCCCACACCCCCCCACATGGAGGGGTGTACAAAACTTCATGGGGTATACATCCGGCTGAAACAAAGACCTTTGAACAATCATGCTCCACACACAACATCAACAACATAGATGGGATGATTACTGGGATTCCTTTTATCACTGATAATATAAGCCAACTGAGCCTTTCTGTATAATCTCTTGCTCTCAACTCCAAAAATTGGGACAGTAGCGTAGGACAGATCATTTTGTAATGATCCACCTAATCTCTTGATCCAGCCTCTGGAAAGCAACATGCCAAACTTGGGGGGTACATCTGCTACCATAATATCCATCATCATTCTCTTCATGGGCAGCTAAGGCAAAGTGATGGATAGATCCTTGATTAATCCCAGGCATTTCACTTTTCTGGAGTCAAAAGAAAACAAGTCATGATAAGGCTTGGTAATTTCAAGACCCAATTTATCCATGACATCCTTGGGCATTAGATTATGGCTAGCTCCAGTGTCTAGAAGGCAGTTGTGAAGGATTTTATCATGATTGGTCAGAGAAACATAGAATTATGGAGAGTTGTCCTCACAATTTTCAATCATTTGGCTGAGAATAACAACAAGTTTGTCATCTTGCAGATTTACATAGTCGGTGGAGGCTTGGATGGCTTTAGGCTCAAGGGCCTTGAGGATAGATTTCTTGAAGGAATCATTCTTCACTAGTTCAATCAGAGGTATAGGTATTCTTAGCTTCTGGATTTTTGATTCAAAACTGAAAGGAGAAGGAGCCTTGTCAGGGCCTCTTACCTTGTGGGCTGGAGCTTTGAGGATGATAGGATCAACTATTAGTCGCTTCTGCTTATTAGCTTGATGTACTACATGGACATCAGCTCTTTGAACCAGAGTTTCCTTGGCATTATTGATCTTTGACCTCAGATTATATCTGTGATGATCTTCAATCTGTAGAACAGCTTCACCATCCCACTCTTGGCTGATCTGGTCACTGAACAATGACTTTTCATAGGCAGCTAAGGTAAAAAAAGGGGCACTGCCTTTGTCTTCCATACAATGGATCTCATCATCTTCTTCAAACTGCTCTTCTTCCATGACTGCATTTTGAAAAGGGGTCTTCACCCTTTGGTCTTCATTGGCATCTTTGCTTCTTTGCAAAATCTGCAACTGCTCATCAGCTCTTGTATATGGATTTGGGTTCTAGGAGCAAATGTATTAGGAACTCTTCCTTTCCCAAAGTGCTGCTCAACTTTTAATTTGGAGATTTAGGCTAATGACTCTATCATCTTAGTCATTTTATCTATCTTGGGATCTGAAGATGATGAAGACTCGCCCCTCTATCTCCTTCTATCAACATTTCCCTTGAGCTTCTCTGCAGCCATGATGTTTGATTCTACTTCCAAGGGTGCATCATGCATGTTAGCCAAAGTAGCACATTGCCTCTCCCTCAATAGTAAACAGAAGTCAGAATCAAAGGCACTGGCATAGATGAGTCTACAGAGGTAGTGGTGGATTTTACTTCAGTTGGTATCTTGTTGTACATGCGGTTAAACCTCTTATTAAAATTAGACAAAAACTCACCATTTTCCCTTTTTAAGTTCCCAAACTCGATGTGATAGTAGAGTAGATCCTTCTTATCCCCCCAATGATTTAGAAATGCATCATCTAAAGCCTCAATATCTGCTATAGAACTTGGGTTCAGTTCTTTGAACCATTTTCTAGCCTCTCCATCTAGGCTTTGGACAAAGAATCTCATCCAGACATCATCTTCACTAATATCCAAGTTATCAACATAGCTATAGAATGATTTAATATGTTCTTCAGCTGTAACACCTTCAGTCCTAGTGAACTTCGGCATATACTTCTGATATTCTCCAGTAGGCATGGCATTCAAAGGAGTGGGCAGTACTAGAGGTCCATACCTAGTAGCTATGATTCTTTCCATTTTAGTAGGTGCTTGTGGGCATTTCATAGTTGTGGTGGCTATAAGGGTACTGACAATTTGAATGATAGAGGGCTGAGGAGTGACTGATAAGACTAAAGGAGCATGATGGATAGGAGGTGAGGTTTCCTTTGGGCTTACAACAAAAGGAGAACCTAAAGAATAAGGATCTTTATGAATCTCTCAGAGTTTTTCTTCACTGCTAGTATTAGATGCTATACTCTCAACATGTATTTGTTCTATTACAGGATTTACTTGAAGAGATATAGAAGATTGTTTAGATTTACCTGAACCTGATGCTCCTTTCTGCAATAGCTTTCTTTCTTTGATGATTTTTTCAGGGTCAGGTACTAGGTCAGCTTGTGGCTTCTGAGGATTTCTTCGAGTATGCCTCACAATATAAGCCAGAACTATGAAGTGGAATCGCCAAGAGGTTTATCCTTCAGTAGAGTCACCAGATAGATGATTACAACCAAAAAAGTGCCCAGACTTTGTCCATCATCAAAGTTGGGTCCGTGTTGTCTCCCAGGGAAGCTGAGCTTCAGTCTCCTCTCCCCAGGAACGACACCAATTATGTTATCACTCCAAGAAAATCTCCTAGGTTGTAGCTCGGAGATGCCTGGTAACATAAAATCTTCAATATTGTTCTCCGAACTATTGGAATGGATGATGGTTTAGATCAAGCCAGATAAGCGTCTCAACTCTGTTTTCACTCCAGACATGCATGAACACCCTCAGCTTGACAAGGCTTTAGACCACTAATGCTGAATAGTTTATAGATTCAATGGATAGATGGAGAATACTGACTGTACCAGCAGATGCATACATAAACATATATGAATGGCTAGCTATAGGAAGTAAATGAAGCTTGCAAATCTAATTTATCAACGCAGATATAAGATGACAGTTATATGGCGTTAGACACAGAAGAAAACATGAATAACCTATTCAATTGCAAATCCAATTTATCAATGCAGAGATAAGATGACAGTTAGCTGGCATTAGACACAGAAGAAATCATGAATAGACTATCCAAGTGCAAGCTTAGAACATAAGAGAAATGGATATTGAACATGTAACAACAAAAGAAGCTTGTATTACTGGAATGAAGATGAGAAGCTGCAAGGAACATAGTATCTACAGTTTCCAGAAGTTGAACCCTTGTTACATTTAACTCTCAACCATTTATAGGCCCTTTAAAATGCTCCTGAGCTCTCAAAGGCTCGGAGTGTCTTAATCTATCCTCTCTATCTCTTTAAATGTTTGATGCCTTGACTAGGCAAGTGTGGGCTCAAAGGTTTCTTCTTTTGACAATAGAGTAACTACATTTTGTTAGTTTTCTACACTGTCTGGGAGCTCTCTCGTGCCAGAGATGCCCCACAATCACTTCTGTCGTTTTTGGCTGTGTTGTGCTGTTGATGCTCCATGATGTTTCTATTTCGGGCTGCATTGTGTTGTGATGCTCCATGATCGCTTTCCGACGTCTGTCTGCTAGCAGCTGTCTCCTGACCAAATTCTACTTCTGGCATTAGCAATCATCGCTAGATGCTTCTGCTCTGTGATGGAATGGGTCTTCGGCCCTTTAAAATCCCTTCAAATATTAATCAATGACTGTTTTCTATTTTATACCAAAAACGTTGCAACTGTGCAAATCTCACCCATCTCTGTTCATTTCGGACATAAAAAGTCCTTAAACATGGCCTATTCTCCCATTGGGTCCATCCTCTGAGTCGCTATCACAAGTCACCGATGGCCTGTCCCTGTGTATTTTCTTTGTATTCTAGAAATACAAAAAATTGTGAAAATAACATGAAAAATGGCCTTGGAAGACCTGAAAATATTATAAATTTTCATTCCTGAGCCCTTTCGGATCTAGGTCTTATCGCATCGACGCTGCTCCAAGGCTGCCTTTGTATTTTATAAATACGTCAAAATGGAAAATAATGCATTAAATGGCTTTCCCGTGGACCTCAAATATTATGAAATAATATTTAGAATTACATCGGGTCCGGTTCATCGGGTCGCACACATACATGTGCATATGCCTCGCCCCGTATTGTTTCTTCGATGCGACATAACGATGCGATTTGATCGCAATCACATATCACCCAAGCCAGAGGTATTTCCATATAACATGGCATATGTCCCTGCCGATTGGGATCCTACGACATGATGTGGGTTGTCAATCTGCGTGCTTGATCGACGGTCCACATTGCATCGCTGATCACGATCGCAAGTTCCACTTGGTCTTCCCTTACTCTGCTGGCTTGCTTTTGCCGATTGCGATCCACCGATCCAATCATTGGAGATCGCTGATCGAGGGTGTCTTCCGCCCAACCTTAAGTCCTCCTCTGTGTTTGGCTGATTTGCGATTTTCCGCTTAGATATGGGCCATTGATTGGCCAAATCTGATGACTGTTGTGCATCATCTTTGTGTATGCCTCCAGTACTTGGTTTTTTTTTATACTGTTTTTGAGTGTTTTAGCCTCTCGATAGTGCTTTTCTGCCATGCTAAGGGCTCTTGGCATGTGATTGTTTTGATCTTTGGATGATCTTAAGCAAATTTTGAAGACTTCAGGAGTGTTTTGGATACATTTTTGGGCCAAATGCCAACAAGGCTAACAAGGCTGACCAAATTGTATTCAATGGCAGCAAAGCATGTTTTATGGTACCTCAGAGGTAGTACCTGGTATGGATTATGGTGTAGACGGACATAGGGAGTGAATTTGTGTGGCTTCACAAATGCAAATTGGGTAGGGAGTCCATCTGACCTAAAGGGTACATTAGGTGGAATTTTTAGTGTTGGTATGAAAGTAGCAATTTCTTGGTACAACAAGAAGCAAAGGTCTATGGCGCTCAACTGGAAAGAAGCTGAATACATGGATGCAAGTGAAGCGACATGTGAGGTGATCAGGATGAGAAAGATACTTGTGGGACTATTTGGTTAGGAGATGGATCCAACTGTGATCTATTATGGTAATCAGAGTTATATTAAGCTCTATGAGAATCCAATATTTCACGATCGATCCAAGCATATAGATATCTGATATCATCATTTACGGGATTGTGTGTAGAGGAGGATAATGTTGCTACAATACATTCTGACAGAGGAGAAAGATGGTTACATATTGAAAAAGGATTTTTCAAGAAGGAAGTTTGAATTCCACAGGTGCAGAATAGGGGTGGTTGAAAATCCCTTTCTTGCTAAGAGGGAGTGTTGAGAAGTGTAGCAAGAAAGTCTCAATTTGACTTTGCCTTGGTCAAATTGAGAAAATTTGAATTTCCACATCAACAGAAAACTTGGAGGTAGTTAACTGAGGTGACATGGCTCTTGTCACTCAGTTAGCTCAGTAAACTCTAGTTATAGGGCTTGGAGATTAGTTATGCACATCTGATTTATAATTTGTAGAAATCTAGTTTAGTTATTTCTAGTTATTTAGTTAAACTAGTTCTAATTGTTGATAGAACTAGTTGGAGGTCGGTTATGCGGTGGGACAACAATCTAACTCAGTGATAATATAGTTAATTGATTATTCAACCAAAAATAACTAGTGCATGCATAAAATTCGAGTTCCCCAGTTGTGGTGGAGATTCCAAGGCAGTGTAACCTTAGTTGTAGACTAGTATTGAGTGTACATGTGTTGCATGCAATCAGATATCCAATTTTGGGAATTGCACAATTAATTGGAGGAAAATTCCTAAAAAATAGGGGCCTAATTCCTTAGGATTTATGCAAGGAAATAGGGGCTCAAGCAGAGGAAAAATTTTATTAACTCCGGGTTAGAGATTCTCATTGAGTAGATAGAAAGGTTATTCACTTGGAGGTTGAGCTCAAATCAAGAAAGAAATCGTAATACATTCTCTATTCATATGATTAATGCAAGCAAGATTTAGGGGTTTTTACCAGTTGGTTTCCTATAGATAAATCTTTGTACTTTTGCATGTGATTGATGCATGTTTACAAATGTTGTTATAAATTGTGAATTAATTTTCGTAGAGCAGTAAAGTATAATTGTGTCTCTTGATTTAGATTAAATTTCTTGAGTAGTTGCAATTCTATCACCATATTTCTACACCTTTTTCATTGATGGAACTACCATTAGACATTGATAGCCATTTATGTAATCTAATCATAGACTCCCCCTGTACAAGTTCCTTCTTTGGCCAATGTCAATGTCTACAATCCTAAATTCCTTCCTCAATCAATGTCAATGTCTACATGACAACAATGTATGCAATCTCTCCCCCTTTGATATCAATGGAAAAGGGTCAAGGATATCTATTGAAAACTACCATGCTGATGGTCCAAGATAAGTATCTTTCCATAACCTCTTCCTAGATGAGCCTGTGGACCTGACCGAGCCATGCTTCCTTCTTTTTGCTATATTTTTATTCTAATAGAGTCTCCCCCTGAGGCTATGCTTCCATTGCCGCACATAATTTTTCTTGTACTCCCCCTAATACCATGCTTTCATTGCTGCATTATACAGTTCCCCCTTGAGACCATGCTTTTGGTATCCATAGTACCTGCCATCATTGCATCTTGAAACATGTCAGCTTCACTTATCCTTTCTTTACATCTGAGATGTCATCAATAAATTATGCAAGAGTCATTGTTCTAGAGCCCTGTAGATCGAACATGCCTATTACCAAGCTTACTTATCATCATCATGTCATGTTAATCATTGTAAGAATCACAACCCTCATACAATAGTTGCTTCTTCAAGTTTTTATCTGATAAATGATGGTCTTGAAGATATTTATCCAAAGGATTATATGTAAGGAATCAGACCTAATCGATGTCCTCCTTGACCTCTTCTCCATATACTAGCATTGATGGGAATCCATTCTCTATCATACCATCTTGAGTTCAGTTTTCAATCTCGTGCTATATGACCTTCTTTATGACATATGTGGAATTCACTATGCAGATTAAATACTTGCAAAAATGGTTGGGCCATTCTCTTGATATGGTCCACATGTATCCATTTAGGTACCTAACCATATCCTCTATAACTTACCACATCACAAGTTCTGCAATCCTATGCTTTGTGTCCAAACCTTGTGCATGAGAAATAATAACCAAAGAACTTAGTTTGGTACCTAGGCATAGGAGGAGATCTTGACATTCTGAAGGACATCTCGAGGAGTCATGTTTCCTTTCTATTCAACCCTTGCATGATTATAGGAAGTGGATGTCTTGTGATGAGACATACTCATTTGTTGATCATCTACACCTACTTGATTGTTGCTTGTGGTTGCTTCGTGATGAACCATATTCATCGACTGCCCTACATTTCTTATGGGCCCTTTTCCTTTATTTTGGTTCCTTTAATTTTTACCTTTCCTGGAATTGTCTTGAGTGTCATTAAAATGAACATGCTTGGCCTGGTGCATCGATTTCTTTGGATATTCAAGAGAGATGTTTCTAGATGTTATGAATGCTTGATTAAGCTTCTTGGGATTATTTGCATTTGATGAATTTGAGGGATCATTGTTCTTGGGTGGTTCGTAATTTTCTTGATAACCAAGACCTATCTTAATAATTAGACACATATGCATGCTAAGAATGTGATCTAGTGATTTGATCCCTTTGTTAAACTTGAAATTCAAATTAAGCCACTCTAATTATTCTCTTCAGAAGATAACTTCCTCTTCCACTCTTACACATATTTGTTATTTCTCATTTAGCCATTCGGATATAAGCTCTTTTACCCTTTTTGCTTCTTCTAGTTTAACTTTGAGAGCAAGAATGGTGTCTTCATTTAGAATTTTATCTTGAAATTATCACATCAATTAGCTTTCTTTCTTTATAAGGATCCTTATTTACTTCAATGCACTCTTAATTTCTCCTCATAATCAACTTTTTCTTTAGGTTCTTCGCTCTCAACAATGAATATGATTTCACATGTTTCTACGCTTTCATTGCTTTCACTGTCACCTTGCTCCTTTGAGTAGAAAGTATTTTTCTTATTGGCTTGATTTTTCTTATGATACATGGGTTTGAATATTGAATCATCACCACTATCATTCATATTTGCATAAGGACCAATTTTTCCACATTGAAAACATTTTAAAGGAAGCTTAACTTTGAACTTACCGATTCCTCTTTTCAATTTTCGGACAAAATTGGTTTCTTCTTCATTAGAGTTAGCACGTTCTTGATATTTTTTATTTTTCTAGCATGAAAGCTACTTCCTTGACTCTCAATTTGTCTTCCTTGATTCTTAGCTCATATGCGAAGAGGGTTCCATGAAGTTTATCCACAAACATCTTGTGCACTTTTGATAGTTCCCCAAGAGATGATACTTTGGGATTGAATCTTCAGGGAAATGATCTCAATACTTTTCGAACAACATAGCTATCTGAGACTTCTTCATCGATACTAGCAATAAATTTGACTATTTTTTCTACTCGAAGAAAATATGAAGCATCGTCCTCAACTTCTTCCATCTTCAAACTTTCAAATTGGCCTCTAAGAGCTTGCAACTTGACTTCTTTGACATTTTAATTCCCTTCATGATAAGTTTTGAGCTTATTCCATACCTCATGAGTTTTCTTACACTACATTACTTTGTAAAAATTTGATTGTGCCAAACCACTCAAGATAACATGCTTATCTTGTGCATTATATGTGTAGACTGCCTTCTCTACTACACTTTTTAAAATAAAATTAGGGATCTTATATTCGATATCCACAATTAGCCAATATTTTACTCCCAAGGAGATAAGATATGTCTCCATCCTGATTTTACAGAATGCATAAATGGTTCCATCAAACATAGGGGCCTTCCCCACTGCTCTAGTTGTGGCCATATCTCCTTGATCTTCAACCTTCCAATAGTTAGTTGCTCTATAGGTAATTGACTTTAATACCACTTGTTGACCGAAATGTCACTTTGAGAGGGGGGGGGGGTGAATCATTGTGAGATAAATTTCACCATTTCACAAATTTTCATAAGCATACAAGCATATATCAATTAACCATACACATTATATCATCAACTATAACAATGCAACATCCGTCCGTTGAACTGGTAGAAGTGCCAAAGAAGCACCCTATTTAATAATGTTAACTAGTGCACAAATTTGTGCACTTGGGGCCATTGATTCCTCTATTCATTTGTGTATCCACTCCTAACATGTGCACTAGTTAACATTTTAGTATTTTGGTTTTTGTGCTAAAGTTTGATGCCTTAATTAATACTGAAACTTAAATTGGCCATAACTTCTCGTTTGGGAGGAGTTTTTTTGAGCATGATATACCAGTAGAAAGGTATTTATGAGACCTACATAACCATAGTATTTGTAGGGTATTTATGAAATCATAATTGCATCAAAAACTCAAATAACTTCAATCACCTTTAATTTCTCTTGGTGAGAACTTGTAAGAGATCCAACTATCATATTACTTCATAGAGAGTCTTGTTACTTATTTGGTCATCATAGGTAATATTATTGTTGTCTCATATATTACATCAATGACAACACTATGTGAAACAAGTGAAGGATGTGATGGAAAATTAATATGTGTAGGGGAATACATGGATGAAAACCTTCTGCACACTAGAATTTTGGCTAAGTGTTGAGTGTGGAGAATATGTGTGGAGAGGAAAAGTGGTGCAGAGAGATAACTTGTGTAGATTTCCTTTTAATATATCCAGATTAAATGACTAACTTGTATAGGTTTCCTTTGCATATATCCATGAGAAAATGACTGACTAAGTATGGAGCTTGGTTATAATGCATGTAATTTGGATTTACAAGACTAACTGTCTATGTCTCTCTTAGGCCTTACTTGGACTTGGTACCATTTCAATTTTTTCCTATTTGTGATGTCTATTATGTTGGTTCTCAATTTTTTCCCCTTAAGCGCATATGTACACTCGTGTCTAAAGCTAGGTTCAAGCCATGATCCTTCTCTTTTCCTGTTTATTCAATGTACAGTCTAGTGCCCAACACTAGCAATGTTTGTGTTTGGTCCCTATTTAACAGAGAAAGTAATTACTCTAGAGTCATGCCAAGGAATTCAAAGTGCAACCTCAAGGAGATAATTGAGAGAATTAATCAAATGCAAGCTGAAATCATTACTATTCAACTTAGATACAATCCAATGATTGCTTGTATCACTTCCACAATAGAGAGCATCATTGAACAAAGAATAACGATGCTGAGAGCGGAGGATGAAATGGCCTCTGTATGTCAACAAATTAAAGACTTGCAACACTCCGTATACAAGAATCAGACTTGGTGGTCACGGATCAGTAATAACACTAATCAAGCAAAGCAAGTGCTTCCAAATTAATTCTCCAACAATCTCATTTCCTAAAGGAGAGAGGGGCTTAGAATTCTACCCACTCTTAACTTTTTGATGAAGTGTAAATTTTTTCTAGTCCTTTTAGTTCTTTGGCATTTGTATACTTGTAATTACAAGAATTTTTATAGGAAAATAAGGGGGACTAAAATTTTGGAAGTAAAAGGGGCACTACAAGTGCAAATTATATCTAAATATCAACTGAAAATGCTCATTTTTGATGTAATAGCCACGTCTACCTAGATTTATTAATATAATATAGTTTCTTACTCTTGTTAAATAAAAATAATATTAATTAGATTTGTATAAATTTCACATCTCTCTATATATAAATATTCTCATTTTTAATTTTATCAAACCTTGATAATATATATAATTACGTATCTATAAACTTGTATTTTTTCTGTCATGTATTTATATATATATTACTGTATATATATATATATTATATAATATATATTATTATATATATATATTTATATATATATATATATTATATATATATAAGCTTGGTATTTTCTTTGACATGTTTATAATTTTTATAATTTATTTTTTTAATATGATATACACAACATTGATTATGTGTGTATGTTAAATAAGAAAGTTTATTAAAAATATTAAGTTTTTATCTTTTTATTAATTAGTTTAAATATAAAATTATGAATATAATGGTTATATTTATATTATATATATAATATATTATATATATATATATATATATATATATATATATATATTATAATATATTATATTATATATATATATTATCTATATATTCCAGTAAAAAGGCTCAATTTTCATTAAAGATTTAAGAAAATTACATATTGTATCAGTCCAACATGTATGAGATGTAGTCTCAGTAATATAGCAGTTCAGAAGTTTGTAACCCAGTTATACAAATTACAACATAGATGTCCATAGAGATAAATATACGGCAAGGATAAAACCAAAAATACATAGAATATGTCCATAAGTAACTATTGTACTGCAGTGGAAGCAAAAAGAAAAAAGGAAGTGATCGTAGATCACTCCATAAGATCCCTGTGCATCTCTATGAATGACTTGTGGAAAAAATAGTAGAAGACCCCTTCCCTGAATTCCTAGATTTCCCATTGTCCTCTGTTCAGCTGTGCGACCTCTTTGGAAAGATGATCAATGATCTCATTCCTTTCCCTTATATGTGAGAACATATAGTAAAATCAAATTGAGATTTTAATGATAAGATATCCTCCATCGAGTGACTAAGTGTGCGCAAGTGACAATGTTGAACTTCATTAAACCAATTGATAACCAGCTGAGAATCCCTGAAAATCTGAATCTTTTGGCAATTTTGGTCCTTCGCAAAAAGGAGAAGGTATTTGAGAATATTCAGCTTGGCATAATTATTGGTATCCATGCCCAACCCAACTTGAATTCTGTAGGATACAATATTATTGATGTGCAAAATGGCCCCTCCCCCACAACCCCCAACTTGGGCGAACCATCGAAATAACCCCATGGGAAGCTGAAGTCGATAGATTCAGGAGAGATAACCCGAGGAGGCTTGCTGTTCGGATCGTCTGGGATCAAATTGTATATGGCTAAAGAATTTATACAGGTGGTTAACCAATTGAATGGGGCATTAAGGAAAATATTCCTGTTTCTATTGATTTAGATTCCCCAACAAACAATCAGGGGAATATTTCTAGCTTTGTGAGTGTTAGCGCTATTCCACCAATTAAGCCAAGGATCCCCAACATTTTTCCCAGTGAAGACCATTGTCATATTCATACTTGTTGTAATGTTGGCCCAGAAACCAATCGTCATTGGACATGACAGAAACAGGTGGTTTGTGTCCTCTTCTTGCTGTTTGCATAAACAACATCTTGATGGGCCATGAAAGGCCCTGCATATGAGATTTAGCTTTGTAGGGGGTTTTTTCGAGAGAATGCACCACACTAATAGTCTTGCTTTTAGGGGGCCTTTTAGTTTTCAGATATGGCACCACCACCAATAGCTATCACCCAATTCCAGATCGACCATAACTACAAAATAACCAGATTTGGGAGAGTATCTACCATGAGGATCTGTGGCCCAAATGAGCACATCTTCCTGGTCAGATAGTCTTATATTGGCATCATCAAGGGCCCCTATGAAAACATGCCAGTCCTCAATCCAACTATCTGGGATGTTTAAATTCCGATGGTCCATCCAAAGCTGGGGCAAGCATTGATCATGTCCCATGACAATAATCTGTGAGAGCTGAGTGAATCTCGACCTTGATAGTGTTGTGCTATACAACAACCCCCATTTCAATTTTTAATCTTAGTCTTAAAATGCTAAATAAGAAATGGGTCCCCTTTAGGATGTAAAAAGCAATAAAACTTTTTAATAAAATAGATTTTCCATATTGGTCATATAAAAGTTGCCTTATGAGTATTTAGGACTGCTCATCGCAAATCACAATTCTTTAGAACCCATGAACATCCATTTGGAAAGTTGCGATGTGATCAGAGTCATAGCAAAACCCTCATCGTGAATTTTTAATCAACATAAGCCATTTATAAAAAATATGATGTGATATAACTATCGTGTCTCGCACATCATTAATCCTAAGGAATGACTTATAACGTTTCGTTGAAACCTTGCGATGCGATAAGGCTATCGCAATCGCATATCACCCATTCATAGGAAAGCATCCAAAACACTCCATTGAAAAATTACGATGCGACATAATTATCACATATCATGCTCTCGATAAAAGTGAGTAATAGATACTACGAATACATGTGATATAGGGATAAATCAATTATAAAGAAAAAACATGATTTGCCAAGTTTGAAACCCACCATCTCCCCATGCTAGCTCAGCACTCATCGCAATCGCAACAATGCAAAGAAACCTTTTGAGCGTGGCACTTGTAACTGTTGATTTGCGATACGCGATGGCTCCACAAATATTAAAATAATATAATCGCAAATCGCAGAGTCACGCCACCTATTCTAAAAAAGGACCGTTACAAAACCTACGATGTGACATATATTGCTTCAACATTAAAGTTTCACGTTATGAAGTTACTGTAAAGCATTAAGGGGCAGTTATGGTTAAGTCCTTTAAGGATTTCATCCGTGGTAGCTATGTACAATATAAGATCTTTTGCATCTAATGCACATAATTGCTTTTAATCTATAATTTGTGTATTATCTCCTCTCAAGTTTTTTTTGCCTATTACGCTCCTCTTTCTCATTTTGCAGTGTTAATCCAGAATCACATCGTTGGTCAAGATGTCTAAGAAATCTCGAAAGACAAAGGCCCCCATTACAGTGGAAGAAGGACAAGGAAAATTGGTGTTAATTTCAGATACTACCTGTCAAGGCCTTGGTAAAATCTCATGGGAAGTTATATATGCTTTACTTGAAGCAGAAAATCCAAAGGAGATAGAAGAAGAAGCAACAACTGATGGAACTGATGAAACAGAAAACACGCTTAGTGATTTGGCCAGCTCCTTCCTCCATAGAATAGTAGCCCGTGCAAAAGTTTTACCATATAATGATCTAGTGAGATGTGTAATTGAAAGTATTAATATAACAGACAGAGCTTTCTTCACAGCCGATGGAAGGATGTTTGGGACATTCAAACCTAAAGATGTTAAGAGAATGTATCACTTTCCAGATCCCCAATGACACTACAACAAATCATTCCTGGAAGCTTTCGCTAAGGAGAATCAGATAGAGTCAGACCTTATCAAACAATGGAGACATTTTCCTAACAGGCATAAACATGAATCTTCTGGTATGTACTCTGTGGACTCCTTAGCATCTCCATATTGTTATGTTGCTGCTATGGTATGTAGGCTCTTTGGAAGCCTCGATTCTGCTAGTTTTTCTATACAAATGGTTCCATTGATAGAAGCAGCGATCAACTGCTTTATTATGGGTTGGGAAACTATTCTATAAGATAAAATGGCTAGCCAAATACTAGATTATAGAAAGAACAGATTTTTCACCACCCGAGTTGTGCCCCCATTCTATATGAGTGCTTACATAATGGACACAATTTGTTTTAATTCCAACTTTCCCATCCTAGGTTGGAAATGGACTGTTCAGGATCCAACCCCCATTCATATTTATCATAAGTACTTATGGAAGTCTGAATACAAGAATCATTTATATAGAATTTTCCATGGTTTCATTTTACCTGTCCATCAAGCCATCTTTAATAAACCTGCTCCTCGGTTGGCTGACGAGGCTAACATTGATTTAACCCCAATCAGAAGTTGGTTCGGGGAGGAGAAGTTCACCTATATTAGGGTTTTTGGCAGTATCACAGATCCTCATGTCCTTCCACTCTACATTCCAGATAAGCTATTAGCTAGGGAAATAGCCTACCACATAGTGGAAAAAGGGATGTCTAGAAACCTTAAAGAGTTTAAGAAACAAGTGTGGCCTCCATTTACCCTCCGCTGTGGCACTTACACATTTCATGATTTTAAGCATGTTGAGAAAGAAGTAGAGAAAACAAAGGGTCCGAGTCTAGCGGTTAATCCTAAATGACAATATGATCCAAACAAGGTCGCTTTCAATTTCACCACTTAGGTGAAAGTTAGTAAATTCATACATGAGAATGATGAGTTTGATGACTTATTCGCTTCAGCAAAGTTATTCTCAACAGTAAGTTATCTGGGAAGATTCAAATTCGGAGCTGACAATATGGACAAATTCATGGAATACAAGACATGGAGGTTACTGACAGTACCTCTGGATTTATTAAATACCACCCCTATTGTTCAGCAAGCAAAGCACACCAGGGAGCAGAATATTGAAAATATTTCCGGAGAAGGTGAAATAAGTGAAAAGACTAGTGAATCGCTTAGCACAAGTGTTCATATTGACCCCATCTTGATTAAAGAATGAGAGTAATTTGATCAACAAATCAAAAGCCAGAGCGATCCCCAAAAAATTATCACATCAGCATCACCCACAACACAATGGCCCAACGTTCTTGATAGTGCGATTGAAGGAACACCCAGTAAAGACATAGCTTAGAAAGAGATTGAAATAATCCCTGAAAATCCTTCAGGAGAAATTACATTGAATATTGAGGAAATACCACCATTGGATGTATTCTACAGCCCAAAACACAGGGCTGTAGTCAAGAGGCAGAGGAAAAAGAGGAAAATAGACCAGACATCATCCACAACTCCTCAATCTGAGTTTATGAATGTTATATGGAAGGATTCAGAGGTCAATCTTTCTGAGGATTTGACTAAGTTATCTCAATTTGCAGGGGCATATACAGCTGCTACAATTGATAAGGCAACTAAAGTTAACCAATTGATCAAAGGATTAATCAACTTGAAGGACAAACAACAGTAGAACAACAGAAGATTAATCGGCCTGAGGAATAGTTGGTGGAAGAAAAACAAAAGAACGAGCAGCTTGAAGTACAACTAAACCTGGAGAAATCATGCCATCCAAAAACAACAACTGATGTCTCAAGAGCTCGAACAACTTCAATTGACACATCAACAAGAAATTAAGGCTAAAGAGGAGAAAATCACACAACTACAACTCTATATATAACAATTCAGAGAATATCCCAAGGTTGAGGAATTTAAGAAGGAAGCCCTAGAGGCAAATAAATCCTTATCTCAACAGCTGAATCTACTTTGCCATAAAATATCTTTTATCGACCCATTATGCATCACAATGACATCACTGATCGATCAAACAGTTAATACAAGTTTAGAATTGGAGGAAGCAGATGATAAGGTCACAAATTACCTCTCCTGGCAAAGCACAGAGGAAGGAAGAGCTGCTACTCTACCAAAAATTCAAGAGTCGCTTAAAGAAATATTGTTTTCAGAATAGGAAACACAGTTGATAAAGGCAGAAAGGGCTACCTCTAGGGCCAGGGATATAATGAATAATGTGATTGAGCTGGGGAATGATAATTTATATGGAGCCAATTTAATTTCTGATTGTTCCCCAGGAAATATTTCTAAGTCGAAAGTGTTAGAAAATCAATGGAAGCAAGATTTAGCCACGAAAGATGAACATCTCAACAGAGTACAAAGCCTTAATTGGGATGCATATTGGTCCTTAATTGTCAAGCCGCACAACCAATAGATGACCATCAAATGCCTTGCCAATGCTGTTGATCGCATGTTGCCCGAGCTTTCAGATGCCACATACATAAGATAACTACACTCTAGGATGAGTCATCCTCCAGAAATTCAAAACATGCTCTCAATTTGTCAGTTGCGGATACAAGAAAAGAAATAGATGTGATGAATCTCTTCAAAGGTGATCACAATACTATTTTTGAAATTCAAATCCCAGATTTTAATATAGGAAGTTCCAACAACTCTTAGTGATTTTTATGGACAATTTGTTTTAATTTTATTATAAAAACCGTTTCATGTTATTTTAGAAAGGGTCCTCAATTTGTACAAAAACTAGACTTGAGAAGTTTGCACTTCTGCACTTTTTAATTTTTTTTTAATAATCCGTGGATCAAGATTTCAAATTTTTATGAAAGAGCTTCATCAAGACCTGCATTTTTGTATCTCCTTGGAGTTTCTGGAATAAGAAGGTGGAACCAGAATGTTACTTACATAACGCGACTCAAATGCATATGGTATTTCTATCACTGTTCTTTTTGTCTTGCTTTCTATGTAATTAGCATTCCATTTTATTTGCTATTGTTGATATACTCACATGCTTCAAACAACTCTAGATTATGTCACTTCTGAATGATTTAGAATTGTTATATTAAAGATATATGTCAGCAATAAATATTAGTATGTTATGCGATATGTTTTCACAATTACTTTGTTTAATTTCTTAAACAAAGTAATCATTATTTAAATGTATCTTTCTATGGATGAGTAAATAATCTATATTATTATTTGTCTGCTAGGAATCATCAAGAATCACATTGTTATGAGATTACCCAGGTTATATATATATATATATATATATATATATATATATATATATATAATATATATATATATAGATATATATATATATATATATATATATATAATATATATATATATATAATATATATATATATATATAGAGAAAATATATATATATATAGATATATATATATATATATATATATATATATATATATATATATTATATAATATATATATATATATATATATATATATATAATATATATATATAATCTGTATATTTTAGAGTTATAGATTAAATCACTTATCATCTTTGTTATACATTTAAAACACTCATTCATAAAACCATACATTATTGGGAAATTGGTCCCATAATATCCAGTTGGAGCCACCATACCAAACAGAGGAGCTATACTAAGGTTTGGACTGGGTGGTTATCCCCAATGTTGGTGCTACGATTTTAGAGGCATCACATTTTTGGCGCTAGAAGGAGGCCTTGACCATGAATGATGAGTAAATCCAAATCCACAGGCCATTCTAAGAGTAAAACTCCCTCACCATCTCCTCCAACTTCTCCTTCGCATTCTAAATCTCCTATTCTTAAGCGAGAGTTGAAAAGAAAAATACAACACCCACTGCTGAAACCTTAAACACACCAGACAATTCTTCTCTTGAACCCCTTGAAGTACAACCTTTGATTCATAAACTCCAAGGGTTTTCAATATCCCAAGAAGAGTCTGAGTTATCCCAAGGTAGTGTGTCTTTGCAATATATCCCATCGTAGCTGTTTACTAGGGAAAAGAGTGAAAAACTTGGTATTCCACCAGTTGAATTCCCTCTACCAAGTCAAAAAAGGGCTAGGAAGACACCATCAGAATCTAACAGTGAGACTTTGTCCTCATCATTGTCCATTCCATCCATACTATTACAAGGTCATCCATCCGTTTCCCAACTTCAGATCATAGTACAAACAGGTATAGGAACTTTAGCATCATCTACCCAATCACTTTCCACTGCTTCGACACCCTCTTCTACTATTAGCTCAACGATGGCACATAATCAACCTCAACCAAGGCCATGGACCAACCCAGGAGCTATCAGAATGTCTGCACCTTTAAGCCAATTACCAGCACATCCTGAAAAATATTTACCAAAATTTAATCCTGACATTGGCCTGCTAGCGGAAGAACATATAAACAATTTCATGTTATCAATCAACTTGAATGGAGTAATGGAAGAAGATGCTGTTGTTAGACTATTTCCATACACTCTACAAGGAGCAACATGATTGTGGTACTTTTCATTACCACCAGGGTCTATCAATAGCTGGGATGATTTTAAGAAGCAATTTCTAACTAAGTTTGGAGGTGATGGGTCTACAAAAACTTTGATTAATGATCTCTCCAATTTGAAATCCGAATCAAAGGAACCCATCAAAGACTTCAACTCATGCTTTAATAAGATGTTGAATAAAATTCCTGTGACATCCAAGCCTAGTGAGGAAGTTCGAAATGAATGGTATATTTCTGCCTTGCCTTCAAACATAACCATCTTCATTGATAGGGCTGCTAAACCAACATTAGCAGAAAATATGAAGGAAGCAATCGCTGTTGAAAAATGTGTCATTGCTTTGGAAAAGAAAAATGCTCTAGAAGAAAGGAAATCCAAAAATGCTTCCTTTAGAGATGATTCAAAGAAGAAAGCAATCAAGGATCCATATGACATAGAAGGTTTACAAAAAGTTCTTAAAACTATGTCTAATGAAATGGTTGAAATAAAAAAGCAGGTAGTTGAAACTTCTATGAAACAACCATTTAGGAACTTTAAAAGAAATCAGCCAACTGATCCTAAACCACCTAATTCTATATCTAATGCAGAATCTGATCTGGATGATGATGATGATGAAGATACAATTTTATCAGCTGAAGAAACGGAAGAAGATGAAATAGTTGAATGTCATGGAATGTGGGACTTTATCTTATCCAAATCTGATAATGAAAGTGAATAGGAAGCTCTCCCAATAAATACCAGAAGAAAAAGTATAATAGAGCCTAATCAAGCAAATTCAAAGAAGAAAAACTCATGTCTTGTTACTAAAGACAAAGCTCCCACAAATAAAACTCCAGTTGTGTCTCCCCACAATCAACCATCATCCTCCAATCCTCCCTCATCATCTAAAATGGTAGTAGTTTCAGAGTCAACGGATTATAACATTATGGAAGACATGAAGAAGACTCGAGCAAATATTTATTTACATGAACTTAGCAAGCTCAAACATCAACAAAAGTTGTTGCTTAAAGAATTAAATGCAGTACCTTCTTCCCCTCTTCCAACTAGTGTATTATCCAAGGCTACCAGAGGATCAAGTAAGCCACCGGCTGATAAGGTAGATGCTACTGATGTTGTTTTAATTTGGGATAGGTAAAATTCTCATACTCCTCCTTTTCTCTTGACTTATGAGATCTACAATAGAAATTTGCATAACTGTTTGATAGATTCAAGGGATTCATCAAATATAATGCCAACCTCAGTTTGCTCCAAGTTAAATATTGAGCCCTAGAAGTCTACAGTCCATATTGTTCAATTAGATCGAACTAAGGTACAAGTTTTAGGAGAAATAAATTCAGTTACTATCAGATTATCAGCTGATCCCAGGGTTGTCCAAAGAATTGATATATTAATTGCTGACATCCGTGAGTTTTATGGTTTGATCCTTAACAGAGATTGGTCTGAAAAACTTCACGATTATATTTCGACTGATTGGTCTCACATATGGCTTCCCTATAATGGGAAACCAAATCAAATCATAATAGATCACGAAAAACATTTGACTCATACAGTAACTGAGTTTGAAGAAGAAAATCAACCTGTAGTCTTCAATAATAAAATTCTTGGAAACTATTCGGCTGAATGATTTTTTGGGAATTTTATTGCTCAACAATCTCCTTTTCTTGTTAATACTGTCATGTCACAAATTGAAAATTTCTCCCATACTAATACCTCAAAGTGTCTTAGTGTTGTAGATGAAATTGTAAATAAGCCTGTAAATAAGCCTTTATTTTGGTCTTTATATTTTGATGGATCAAAATCTAATGACAGTGCAGGAGCAGGATGTATTTTAGTTAGTCCAAAAGGAGAAAAAACAATGTTATCATGTAGATTAGAATTTGAGCGTACCAATAACACTACAGAATATGAGGCATTGATTCAAGGGCTCTATAAAGCAATAGGCATGAATATCCAATATCTGAAAGTATTTGGTGATTCCGAAATTGTCATTAAACAAGTGAGAAATACTATCCATTGTCTCTCGGGGCATATCAAATATTATCAATCACTTGTTCAAGATATCATAACTCATTTTATGGCATTTGACATTTCTCTTATTCCTAGATCACAGAATGTAGCAGCCAATCTTTTGGCTAATGTTGCTTCTAAACTCCTTACATTCGAGGATTATAGTCCAGATAGATTTTGTATTGAATTAATTTTTCGGCCATCTGTCCTAGATAATGTCACCAATTGGCGTGTGTTCAATGACGATGACGATATATTAAATTTCTTGACTTCTGAAGGATCTTATGATGATCAGATTATCGATGAAAGCGATCATGATCTTCAATTAAAGCAAAGACTCAATGAAAATCCTATTCCTAAATCTGTGGTCAATATAAAAGATCTTTATGATATTAAGGATAGATTTAAAAAGGTCACTAATGCAAAACTTAAAAGTTCCACTTTAAGGTTTGAATTAGTAAATCTCGACACTGAGGCCAAACCACAAAATGTCAATCTAGGACTTGGACTTTCATCAGATGAAAGATTTTCTTTCATCAGATTATTAAAGAAATACAAAAATGTTTTCGCTTGGAATTACGAAGATCTGAAAACTTATGATACCTCTATCTTTCAACACACAATTTCAATGATTTCTGATGAGAAACTTGTACAATAGAAGCTAAGGAAAATTCACCCAAATCTTGAAAGTAAAATCAAAGCAGAGTTGAATAAACTCCTTAAAGGCAAAATAATCTTTCCTGTTAGACATTCTAAATGGGTCTCAAACTTAGTACCCTTAAGAAAAAAGAATGGTGATATTAGGATTTGCATAGATTTTAGAAATCTTAACAAAGCAGGTCAGAAAGATAATTTCCCATTACCAACAATGGAGCAGATACTTCAATTAGTAGTTGGCTCAGAGTTAATGTCTTTTCTTGATGGTTTTTAGGATATAATCAGATACTGGTACATCCAGATAATAGATTAAAGATCACATTTAGAACTAAATGGGGAACATATGCTTATCAGAAAATCCCTTTTGGTTTGATAAATTCTAGAGATACTTTCCAACGAGCCATGGATATAGCCTTCAAAGGTTTGATCAATAGGATAGTCGTTGTTTACTTAGATGACATAACTGTCTATTCTAAGAAAAATAGAAATCATTTGCATGATTTAAAACAGATCTTTGAATGTTGCAAAAAATATGGGATTTATTTAAATCCCAAGAAATCATTCTTTGCTCTTAATGAAGGTAAACTCTTAGGGTTTATTGTATCCAAAGATAGCATATACATTGATCCTGACAGGATAAAAGAGATTTCTGATATCCCTATGCCACATAATAAGAAATCTATGCAATCTTTTTTGGGACAGATAAATTTTGTGAAGATATTTGTTCCTAATTTTTCTCATATAGTTTTTCCCTTGCAATCCATGATTAAGAAGAATTCATTCTTCAAATGGGGACACAACGAAAAAGAGTCTTTTGACTCGATCAAGCAAACAATCATTAATGCTCTTGCACTGAATACTCTGAATTTTTCTAGTCATTTTATTTTGTATACTTTGGCCACTGAAACATCTTATGCTACTGTTTTAACACAGGTCAATGACCAACAAGTAGAAGCATCCATATCTTTCTTTAGTTCTAATTTGCAGGGTGCTGAGCTCAACTATTCCGAAGTTGAAAAACAAGCTTTCGTTGTATTTAAGTCTATCAAACACTTTATACCATTCCTCCTACAAACACACACTAAAGTAATAGCCCCATTCTCTATGGTGAGACAATTGCTAGTTCAAAGAGAAGTAGGAGAGAAGAGAGCTAACTGGGTAACAATTTTACAAAAGTATGATATTGATATTAAACCAACAAAAATTGTTAGAGGGAAATGTTTTTGCAGGTTATTGGTAGGAGCTTCTAATATTCCAGACCATGAAGATTCAGATAATACTCCACAAGTAAATGAGATAAGTATCATTAATTCTGAATCTCAATATGTTGATATGATCTTTTACTTAAAAAATGGATATCCTCCCCTTGAATTCAGTTACAAAAACAAATGTGCCTTAATATTAAAAGCCAAACACTTTGAAATCATTGATAATGTGTTATTCAGGAGAAACTATGATTCAATTTTATTAAGATGCCTTGAAAAAATTGAAGCACAAATGATTTTACAGGAATTGCATGATGGCCCAGCAGGTGGGCATTTTGGAGGAGACACTATAGCTCACAAAATACTACATGTTGGATATTATTGGCCGAATTTGTTTAAAGATGCCCATGACTACGTAAGGAAATGCAAGGTATGCCAAAATGCTAGAGGAAGACAAAGGAATCCAGCCTTTCCTTTACAACTAGTTAACATTGAGAAACCATTTGAATAGTGGGGGCTTGATATTATAGGAGAAATCATTCCACATTCTTCCAAGCAACACAGATATATCCTCATAGCCATGGACTACTTCACAAAGTGGGTAGAAGCAATTCCACTAAAGGTAGCAATTCTTATGCGATTATTGAATTTATTGATCAGTTCATCATTACAAGGTTTGGTTTATCTAACGCATTTATTTTTGATAACGCATCTTATTTTTCTGGGAATAGTATAGTTGAATTTTCTCTTAAGGGAGGTTTTAAGTTAAAATACTCTACAAATTACTATCCTCAAGGAAATGGCTTAGCAAAGTCAACTAACAAGAATCTCATCAAGATTATTAAAAGAACTATTGATCAAAACCAAAACAATTGGCGTAAATCTTTAATATTTGCATTATGGGCAGATCACATAACTCAGAAGGCCTCAATAAGTACTTCTCCTTTTAACTTAGTGTATGGGAAAGAAGTTGTAATACCACCAAATTTCGCACTCCCATCTCTAGCCCTAGTACAATTCATTGAAGAAATTCCTTCTTCCTCTATTCAATTGAGGTTTGATCAAATCCTTAAATTGGATGAGGAAAGAGAAAATGCCAAAATTACGCATGCCAAACATTAGCAAGTCATTAAATCTTCTTTTGATGCAAGTTCTGTTGGCTCAAAAACTTGACAGATTGGTGATCTCATTTTGAAATGGGACAAAGCACATGAAAACAAGGTAAGCATACCAAATTTCAGAAGATGTGGCTTGGACCATTTCAAATCATTGAAAAGATAGGCTCATCAACATAGACTTATCAGGAGAGAGAGATTCTCTTCCTGTGAATGGGCTTATCTTACCTGTACATGTTCTTTATACAAGCTAGTTTCTTTTAGAAAATAATGTTGTAAATAGTCTAAAATTGGCTTTTCACTATTGAAAAGCTCTTTGAAAGAATATTGTGAATACTTGCTTTTAAAAAGTAGAAACTTTCAAGGAAATAATTACAGTTTTGGAAATTAGATAAAACATGAAACTCTGAGATCTTCTTTAAATTTGTGAAATCTTCCAAACCTTGAAAATACAGTAAATAATTTTGAGTTTTATCAGTTGAGAAAGGTTATTTATAAAAAGGTAAATACTTTCTCCATTTAAGCATCCTCAACTCTAGAATTGTCATCCATAAACTCTTAAGGAGTAAGTCATTCACCCCATCCACTAGGTTTATGATTTTAGAGGCATCAACAGATAGAAATTGACATAGATCATGTGGAAGAATGTGAGAATTACTGCAACCACCCTAGGCATCTGTACCTAATCTCACTTGAGTGCCTCGACCAATTTTCCAAGCCAACCCATTTTTTATGATGGGAAGGGATTGAGTGATAGCCTTCCAGATTATAAAAGCTCCAGCCAGGGTTAGGATAGGCTTACAGATCCAATCCAACATTGGAAGGGGATAGATATATTTGAAATACATAACCTATTGCCAAAGGCTTTGAGAATTGATAATATGGCATCCCATTTTTTCCGCAAGTGACCTTGAAAATAACTGCAGATTTTTTATAGCCTACCTCCCCAACTTTTTGGGCTTAGCAATCTGGTCCCAACTTACACAAGCATAAATCTTTCTTGCGTTTTGGCCCCTCCAGAGAAAGTGGCAACATATTTGTTGGATTATTTTTAAGATTCCCTTAGGGATCCAAGCCAACAACATCCAGTAAACATGGATAGCCTCCAGAACTACTTTTATAAGGGTGATCTAACTTGCTCTAGAGAGCCAGCGCTGCTGCCAAATATTGATTCTATTTTTGATTTTTGCTAGGAGCCAAGCCCAATCAACAATACTGTAACCATTTGGCTTCAAATGAAAACCAAGATATTTTAAACCTGCATCTAGCTCATAACAAACATATGAATACAATTGTGATGCAAATCTTGCCTCATTAGGAAGGCATGTTACAAATATAATCGAGGACTTAGCATGATTTGGTTCCATACCTGTTGCTTTACAAAAAAGAGAAAGGATATTCTTGAACACTTGTGAGTCACGAATAGATCCATTTAGAAAAACCAGAATATCATCAACAAACAGAAGGTGGGGGAGAGTGGTCATGTATGAAATATGGACACCCCCCAGTTCTCCGACCACACGAGCATTTTTAATCAGTTTGCTAAAACCTTCCATAATGAGAAGGAGAAGTAAGGGGTAGAGATGGCATCCCTGCCTTAGCCCGCGTTCCGCATGAAAGAACCCTGAGGCTGCACCATTTATGAGAACACTGAAGGATATAGAAGTGAAACAACACATAATCCAAGCAACAAAGGCATGGGGGAAACCAATATGAATAAGGGTGAGCTGAAGAAAGGTCCAACTAGCCCTATCGAATTCTTTGGAGAGGTCAATTTTCAGTATGATGGACTTTAAATTCTGCTTTTTGATTGAATGTAGGGCTTCCTGAGCTATTCCTATAGCTTCATGAATCTGGTGCTGACTGAGGAAGGAAAATTGCTCCAGGGAAATCATTCGAGACAGAAAAGGGTTTAATTCAGAGAGAGATGATCTTAACAATGATTTTGTAGATACTGTTGCAGAGTGAAATAGGCCGAAAATGATCAAAGGATGAGCGATTGTTTGATTTGGGGATGAGGGCCAAGAAGGTCATGTTAAAACTCCCATACATTCATCCTAAGATTCTACAGTCGTCGATGACCAATAATAGATCATTTCCAATGAGATCTAGGAAGGAACTGTAAAATTCCACCGACCACCCATCCGGTCCAGGGCTTTTGTCCCTTTTGAAACATTTCAGCACTGTCTCTAGTTCCCCTCTAGTGACTGGGGAGTTCAATGACTCTGAGTCATCAGGGGCCATAAATTTGGGCAGAGCTTCTGCAGTTCGAATGATTTGAGGAAGGGAAACACTAATGGGGGTCTTGAGAAGTTTGCTGAAATGCCGGAATCCCATATCGGCCATCTGTTCAAAATTATTGGCCTTCTGCCATCCTGATCATTCAACTCCCATATAGTGTGGATTGTTTTTCTCCCACGGGCATAGTTGTGAAAAAACTTGGAGTTTTCATCACCTGCTTGTAACCAAAGAGCTTTGCTCTTGAGTCTCCATAGGTTTTCTTTCTATCATAGGAATCTGGATCTTTCCAACTCTAGATGTGTTAAATGGGCCTTTGAAATCTCCGAAGCAAAACAGTCAAGCCCTCACGCTTCCATATTTTTGAGGGCTTCTTCAGTCTCAAGTAGATTGGCCTCATATCTTCTTCGCTTTTCCCTAGCCCAGATGATAGTTTTAGCTTTAATACGGGATAAATTGTTGGAAAAAAGCTCTGTCGGGGAGAGATGATTGATAGGCTGGTAGTGAATCCATGAATCAGTGACTAATTTATGGAATTCTGCTTCAGGAAGCCAATTCTGCTTGAATTTGAAAGGGGTTGGAGGTTTATAATTGTGATCCCTAATCTCTAAATAGATAGGAGAATGATCCAAAATACCCCCCGAACACACCCATTGGCAGAAGAGGTTCAAGCTGGCGAGGAGGGGGGCCTTTATCAAAAAATGGTCGAGCCTCCTGCCAAGCGCCCTAACAACAGTTCATCTGTTTCTCCAGGTTGGGAGGATCTTGGCCAAAAAAATGGGAAGGAGATCATGTGAATCCAAAAAATTTTCAAAAAAAGCTGAGAAGTGATCACTTTGGGCCCGGCATCCCCAAGATTCAACCAAACCTAATGAAAAGTTTAGATCTCCACCAATAATCAAGTTATCAACTTGCATAAATTCGGCTTCCAAGAGGTTGTGCCAAAACTGTTCCCTGTTGTGACATGGCCCATAGATGTTAATGAGCCAAAACTGCCTGTTTTACTCTTAGGAGGTAATGTCAACACCCAGAATGCCCTCCCCTCCCCAAGCGTTGTGAAGAGAAATGATTCTTTTGTTAATACCCAGAGCACAACCACAAGAACTACCTCGAACATCCAGAAAGTGGAACTCCCAATTACGGAGGAAGCGCATAAGCAAAGAATTGACCAAACTTCCTTCACAAAGGGTTTCTTGCAAGAAAATGACATCGAAACGAATTTTATTTTATTTTATTTATTTATTTATTCATTTCATTTTATTTTATTATTTATTTATTTTATTTTTATTTATTTTATGTTTTTATGTTTTATTTAATTTAATTTAATTTATTTTATTTGTATTTATTTATTTATTTTTGGCTGGGTAAGACCCTGCAGTTGAAGGATAGGCACTTCATGGGATATCAATAGGTGGGTTACCCTTTGCTCTAAGGACCCAGTCGATGGGATGTTGCACTCCTGAGGCCACTTCCACACTGTCCCTCTTAATGGCTTTGGATATTTTGGACTGTCTGCCAGGAGGAGGTTTTAGGGGGATGGGGGGAAGGGGATCCACTTCCAGACCGAAGGTCGGTGACTGAGAGGCAGATAGAGAGCAGAGAAAATATCGATGGGAACCACTGGAGGTGGGGCTTCCCCCTTGACTAGGGACGAAATCATGGAGGATATTGAAGGGGAAGAGTCTGGGAAGGAGGGAGGGGCTGGGAGAATCAGACATACAATGGAGCACAACTTTCTAGACTCAGGGAGCAACCTAGAACATAATGAAGTAGAAATGGAATCAAAAACCATACAATCAACAATACTCCGAGGAGAAGGAGGGGAAGAAGTACCCGCAAATGTTGAGTCTCGAACTTGAGGGCTGATGAATGCAGGAACCATAGTCGAAGATGTTGACTAAGAAGTAGGTGTCTGCGCACCCAACATCTATGGCTCCATAACCATAGGATGCGCCTTCAGAATGGGAAAATCTGAGTCCATCGTTTGAGTACTGGTTGAGACCAAATCTTTGGGCAACTCCAGATGCGTCCCGGATAAGAGAGGGAAATCCTTGTATAAATGACCTGGCTCATGGCATCTTCAGCATCGGAAAGGGATGCCCTCATAGTCCAAAATATGCCTACGCATAACATCCCCCATTTGAAGAAAATAACTCTCCACCAGTCCTTCTTTGGTGTTAAGGAAAACGAAAATGCGGGCTAGAGCCAAGCAACCCGTATCTTGATAAATCCAATCATGATCAAGGTATACCCCTAAATCATCACCGATGACTCTGAAGACCTCGTCCATCCAAAATTGAAGTGGTAGCCCTGGAAAACAAACCCAAATCGACCCAACACCCAGATTTTCTTTGTCTGGATCAAATGGTAGAGACCAACGCTTAAGCAACACCGGAGCCATTTCAATATGCCAATATCTAGTTAACACCCAATCGACCTGAACAGGCTGGGAAAAGATCAGAGCGAACCACCCTCGTGACAGTGTGATGATTCCAGGAAGTTGAGCCAATAGATTCCCCCAAACCTCGGCAGTCCATTTCCTCAGCCTTGCAAGGGTATAATTTCTACCTCGACCCTACTCATGAGCACAATGCTTTCTATAAGGGCCACTTGAGCCATAGTAATACCGATGCCAAACACTAGCCGCATGTTCCTTTCACAAATTTTGGAGAGCTTCGACTTCTTATTTTTGCCTTGTGATGGTGGAAGAGCTGCTGGGGAACCTTCCTCAGGAACATTGTCGTCAGAGTTCGAAGACCTATTCTCCTTCGTGTTAATGTTAATCCTTGAAATTCCTCTGAAAAACCCTGAAATCAGAACCAAGACAGAGGGAAAGTGAGCTGAGGATGCAGGCACTAAGTCTCGAGATCCAGCCTGTGCATCCAAACCTTGCGAAGCCAGTAGTGAACCACTAGTCTCCCCAACCGTGATGCCTGCACCACTGAGAGGGATTGTGAGATTCGAGGGAGGCCGAGACCACTCTTGGAGCTCAGAGGGAGAAGGAATGGAAAGGAAAGGCGATTCAACACCTTCAGCGGAGCTAAAAAGACCACCTGACGTAGCCACCATTGGATGAGAGTTGCCAAAGTCTTGAAAAGAGACCTCCATATCGAAAAGTGAGGTAAGTTCCTTTACCTAAGGGACCGGTAAACTATTACCTTCCGGTGTAGACTCAACAGTCGACAGGTGTGAGTAGTTGACCCATATGTCTTCTGGAGCTAGTGAATTTGAAGAATAATCAAGGAGTTATTCTTCCATTCACCTGATAGCTGCCGAGGATGAGTTTGCAGGGCCGTTCTGAGAAAACTGTGACGGAAACCTTACACCCACTGACCAAGGATAGAGGGTGACCCTAACCTGAAAAAACCGCCGGAGAGGCCGCAAATGGAATTCGTAACATTGGAGTGGGTCCCCGAGGAGGAACTGCATACATGCGCTGATAGTTCTGCCAAAACCCGTGACAAACTATGGTAACCACCAAGCAGAAAACCATAAAAAATGAGAGAAAACCCTCGGAGAGGCCATGAGAGTTAGCGACAAAAACACCACGGTCGAGGAGAGAAAACATTATAAAACCAGCTTCAAAATAAGCCCGAGGCAAAAGGGGAAAATAGGTGCCAGAGAAGCCGTGAGCACTCCTCGCTTGGTTCAGTCAGAACTGCTGTGAAAAAACTTCAGTGTAAACCCCAACCCACCATCAAGCCCATCAGCCTCCATTTCCATCGCTTCAAGTACTATCTACATGTGTTGAGCATTAGTCCTAAGCTTGCAACATGTTTCTTCAATGATATATATATATATATATATATATATATATATATATATATATATATATAATATAGATATATATATAAGCTTGATATTTTTCTTTGACATGTTTTATAATTTGTATAATTTAAATTTTTAATGTGATATACATAGCATTGATTATATGTGTGTGGAAAAAAGAAAGTTTATTAAAAGTATTAGGTTTTTATATATTTATTAATAAGTTTAAATATAAAATTATGAAATATAATGGTTACAAATATGGATCATTATGTGTTTGTCTGTGTGCTAAAATCAATTATTAATTTTATCATAATTTTTGAGTTAATAATTTGTGGAAGTTGATTTACATTTTTACTACAAATTTTATGTTAAATTTGTAAAAATATGAAACAAATAAACACAATTTAATCTCAAGTTTAAAAAATACGTAAAATATTATTAATTTTTGAATCGATAAACTATGAGAGACAAAGAAATAAAGAACAATAAAAATATATGTGTACAAGTATTTAATTATTAATATACAAATACTAATTATTTAATTAATTATAACTAATTTTATTTATAATTGTAATAGTTATAAATAATTATAATTATAATTAAATTCATTTCATTTATCTTTTTATGTCTATATTTTTTAAAGCTCGATAAATTAAGTATAGTTTTAATATATTAATCATCTTGTACATACACATGCACGTGCATGCACGCGTGCACACACACAAGCTAGGCCTTACTTTTTTTTAATAATGCTAGGTTCTTCATGTGATTTTGGAAAGAGCAATAGAACAATGAGAATAAAGACTTCCTTGCTACCTTGGTATGGGTTCAACTCTTCCAAAGGAATGTTGGGAGGAAGAAATTATTTAAGGCATCGATAATGCCATTGGTAGCTTTGTCAATGTTTCTAAGGCAACTAAGAGAGGGAGATAGACATCTTATGCAAGGATTTGTGTATATATGAATATTTTGTAGCTTATTCTAGCTTTAATAAACATTATTATCATGACCATCTTTGGAAATAAACACTGGATTATGAAAATGCCCCATTTAGATACAGGTGTTGTCATGAATATAGAAATATTTTTAGAAGCTATTCTCTAATTGCAATGGATCTACAAACAGATCAATCAAGCCATAAAGAGCACAAGGGTTTTGAAAAATTCCTCCAAAGGAAAAGGAATTTGAGACCTCAAGGAGCCACAAATTCGAGTTAGATCCCTAGATTTGGAAATAGTTTCACATCTCTCTCCTATCCGGATGACACCCTAATGTAAGAAGATAATTAATCAGTCCTATACCTATCTAATGGAAGTATTCCCAATTATTTGTCACCCCCAATAGAGCTCAAGAAAAAGAACCCAAAATCTAATAAAATTATGCTTACTAGCTCAATAATGGAAGAGGATGGGACTCAAGACCTCTGAGATGACATGGATATGGATGATCCACCCCTGTTTATTGCTCTAGCAAAGGTCCGCCCCGATAAAGATCCATAATCCATGTCAAAACATCATATCAACACTATTTACAGGGAATTTATTAAATCCAAGAGTCAAACAAATAATGTTCAATTTGATTCGAGTTCTTCAAATCCCCATTTAAGAGTTCATACACATTTATTTATAGATCCCCCCAAGATAGTTAAGGAGGATAGAGAAAGGGACACAAGCAAGGAACATTTTAAGGATGGAAATTTATCTTAAAGCTTAGAAACCTTAGCGAGTCTCACTAGTCTTTAATATGCAATCTATAAAATTTTGACAATATTTTTCTAAAAATAAGTTTATATATATATATATATATTTATGATTCTTAAGGTAATATAATTTTATACCATAAAATTTGGGCAAACCTTTTTTAGAAAAAATTGAAATTAGCGAGCATTCCTTTTGGAAAAAGCATAGAAAATTAGCCCACCTGCGAATATTAGCCCCTAAAATTTTCAGTGGAGACAAGAGCATTAAGGCCTTGATCCAAGAAGATATAGAAAAGTTAATTAATTCAAGGAAAGTCATGCCAATGTCAGAGGCATTTCTTCCTTCTCAACCCAAAAAACCCTGAAATTTTCATTATGAATCTTCAAAGAATAAATATGTTCTTGTTATAATTATTATCATTGTGAGTCTATCATAGTTTGTTGTTGATTAGTAGATTTACTAGTATTTTTGGTTGGTAGGCCAAGATTCATAGTCCTTTTATGATAAACGACAATTTATGGACTTTGTAAAGCTAGGTTACATGTAATTTTTTCTCTAATTAATGAAAGACTCTCCTAGTTCACCCATAATTTATGGACTTTGTAAAGCTAGGATACATGTAATTTTTTTCTCTAATTAATGAAAGACTCTCCTAGTTCACCCATAATTTATTATTATTATTTAATTAACATAAATAATTATAAAATTATTGATTAAATGTAATTTAAATTGTTGTGCAATGAAGCATTATCATTCTCAATTAAATTCTATTTTTATAAATAAATACACACATATAAAACTATTTTAATAATAATTTCATACATTTTATCAATAATATATATTATAACTATTTATGATATCATATAACAGTAACTATTATCAATTGAATGTACTTGGGGTGATAGGAAGTAATATGTTATACTCCCCACTTTGTTTCAATTCTCACATGTGACATGTTGAACTCATAATGAATATCTACTTAATCTTCTTGTATTGACTAATAATTATTATTAGTCCTTACCTCGCCAGGGAATATATCACTTGCCTCACGGTCAAGGTGCGTTGACTTGTTTTTACAATTTTAACCAATTTTTCAAGCAAGTGCTTAATATTTCTATTTTTGCATAAATTCAAAAACAATTTTTGAATTTTCAGTAAATCTTATTTCTAATTTTCCATTGGTTGAGAAAGCTTTGATGGGACATAATTCTCCTGGTGGAGGGAATTTTATTTTTGGTATTTTCAGTGCGTGACAATTCATTTTAAAACTAATATAAAAGTAATTTTGTGAGTGGCCATTGCATTGCTAAGTGCTCTGGCACTAGCACTATTATGTTAGTGCTCTACTCATTGATGTAGTTGTAGGTTGTTTGCATAGGCCTGGTTGGGGGGAGGGGGGCACTGAATGAATCTTGGATTAATATTATTATTCTTCATTGTGTGAAGCTTTTACTATGTGGAGGATAGAGTATGTGCAGGAGAATGGGGTCCTTTGCATTAGTCCCTGCCTCACCAGACACTATAGCATCCGCCCTGCGGTCGAGGTGCATTGAACATGCATTATTTGGTTGTATTTTTTGTAGTTTTAACCAAAGTTTAAGGAAAATTCATAATATTTCTATTTTTGCATAAATTCAATAATAATTTTTAAATTTCCCGTAAATCTTATTTCTAATTTTCGATTGGCTGAGGAATCCCTGGTGGAACATAATTACCCTAATGGAGGGTGTTATAATGGATGAAGTTGCAAGTTCGTTGCATAGGATCGGGGGGGAGGGGGCTAAATGAATCTATGATTAATATTATTATGCTTCCTTGTGAAAATTTGTTACTTTGTAGAGGACAAAGTATGTGTGGGAGAAAAGGGTGCTTCGCATAGAAAAGGGTGCTTTGACACTGAGTATCTACGGGAGAACGAAGGTCCTTTTGTTACTGCAATGCTAAATCATGCTAGAATTGATGCGGTTGTAGGTGCATAGGTTTGAAGGGGTTGAAAAAATTTCAAATTAATATTATTATGTTGGAGAACAACGTATGTGTGGGGGAACAAGGTCCTTTGCATAAGCGGGGGTGTTCTAACACTGACACTATGGCTGAAAGCGAGACTTTTACTGTGTAGAGATATAGTGATTTCAGATCTTAGATTTTAATTTCTGGCTTAGATGCCTTATTGTTTTTAACAAATTATATGGTCCCATTAGCTGTGAAATCAATTTGTTAATGTCACCCTTTACATTGATCTCTTTTATGCTCTTATTGTAACAATTATTGTAATCATTGGACTATAAAAGCTACTTGTGTTATGCAATAATAACTAAATTTTGTTTTCAATATGTGTGAGAAAGAAGTGTTGTGTGGTAAAATGCGTACACGAACCATGTTACGAGTGAGTCAACTGAGTAGCTAGACAATGTATGGAACATTCCCATGTTTCCTTTTCTGCAACTTTTACTGTGGGGAGAACGAAGCATGTGCCATAGAACAAGGGGTACAAAGATGACGATATTTTATAGAGACGAAATTGGTTTTAAACATATGCAGAGGATGGGGTATGTGTAGGAGAATGAGAGTGCATATATGAGTTTATTCTGCAGAGACGAAATTAATTTTAGATTGCTTTCCTTTTAAAACTTTTACAAATGTAACTATGCAAAAGAGTAGTTGCATACAACTGTGAATTTGTGTGGAATGAAGGATGAGCAGAATGATCTTTTAATTGTAATGTGTGTTAGCTCTGGGAGTACAAAGATGAGTTTATTCCACAAAGACATAATTAATTTTAAACTACTTTCCATTTAAAACTTTTATAAATGTAGCTATGTGGAAGAGCAGTTGCATAAAGCTATGAATTTGTGTGGAAGAATATTTTAATTGTAATGCGTTTTAACTCTTTTGGAGTTATTAAGTGTGAAATTTGAGCCGTTGCACAAGACTATTGGTTATTTTGTTATTAATAGAATGTGAAAAGTGGAGAGGTTCACACAATGAAAGCTTGAGAGATTTTTCGCACAATGGATTTCCCTTGCAGTCTCGCACATGTGCATTTGTGTTATTCTTTTTCAAAGTTTATGTTAGTATTAATATTTTAATGCTTTGAAAATCATGCTTCTATATTTTATATCTTGAAAGCTTCGTTCACACTCCAACATAAGATCAATTGCTATTTTATTATTAATAGATTGTGCGAAGTGTAGAGGTTCGCACAATGAAAGTTTGAGAGCTTCTTCCGCACAATGGATTTTTCTCTACATTTTTGCACATATGCATTTGTGTTATTTTGAAAGTATGTGTTAGTATTAATATTTTAATTCTTTGAAAATGATGCTTCTAAATTTGATATTTTAGTGGCTGTGTGGTTTTCTCATTTTGTCTACGCATCGATACATTGACTAAATACACGGGCAGGTGCATAGTCGGTGAATTGAATGCTGAGAAGACTAGTATTTACCCACAATGGTGTTTTCTATTAATCAGAGGACATACACCGAGATGATAAAAAATAGAAAGTGGTGATTTCTAGGGAGACGAGTCTTCAAGCATTTGAAATAGCTAGTATGGTGATGGAAAAATGCTATTTGCAGTTATACAAATAAACAAATCATTTCGTCTTGATTGTTACCTTTGTGAATTAAATATTAATTACGAGACACATTGGAACGATAGAAAGATCTGGATGTTAGCTTTATCTCCGATGCAAATATTTCATGATATATGTTGGATGTAAAAACAAAACAAATTTTGATTTATAGGTAAATGAGTCGACAAGCATTTTGAAATCATTGGTGGTGAAAGGAATACGCTATTTGTTGATAATTCTAATTGATTACGTATTTTGAATAGTGGATTGTGTAACATTTTCTCTTTGAAGATTGTGTTTAAAAGATTGAAGTATTGTCTGAGATTCTATTGCCTTACATAAGGTTTCTATTAAATCGTGGATGATATCAGTAGTGCAAAAAGACAAAAGATCTACAATATTGCAAGCTTTTAAACTGATTCATCTTTTCCAATTTTCTATTCGCATTTGACAATTTCTTGGCTAATTATCATGATCAAAACTAGTTTGAACTTATTTTGTATGGTAAATTTCTATTTCTTATGACACATATAACCGTGATATTAAAGAAGTGGAAAAGTGCGGAGTAAAGGCATGTGATTTTGATTGGCTTTGGTATGTTTGATTGCTAATTACTAAGCGTGTCGTGTGTAACAATTTCGACATAGGTCCCTGGATGCGGGTGCTCAGTAGGGATAATGCAGTGGCGACCGAATGGAATGGTATGTGGCTAAACCACATGGCCCTCCGTAATCTGGCACACTGGTCTAAACATGACATTAATAACAGCCATAAATGGCTATTAAGGGGACGCCGTCTCCAACTTGACTGCAACCACCAACCTTGGCTCCGCGGGAAAATGAATACCAACGATACTCTTACCACTACACTTGTTCATCATCCTCTGCCACTGCAATGCCTCTGCCCTCAAGCTGCTGTTGCTCCCAGCCATCACACTTCCATCGGGAGGCACTGCCATCTCCTTTGCTGTATTGAATTCAGCCTAGGAATTCACTTCTCCCAGAGCCTGGCTTGCCATTATGTCTTCCACTCGACCTCTGCAGCTAGTCCCTCCTTAGAGCCACCCGTTAATCTCACTGAGCCTCTGCATTACCCTGAGCCCAATTCCGGAAGCAATTCACAAATTTCTGGAGCCAGCATGATGAGAATGCGTCATCGTATGCGCAGTCACTGGGGCAGAAGCAGAGGAAGCCTGGCTCGTCCCCCACCTTCCCCGGTCTCAAAGTCCACCTCCTCTCTGACCCAGCAATTTACAGGGGGCTACCCAAACACCCATAGTGGCAGAGGCAGAGGCCGCTCTCAACCTCACAGCCACCATCCGACGCCCCCTGCCTCACCTCCCAATGGTAGTCCATCCAATCTTGCTTCGCCCCCCAGGGCTACTCCCTCAAATCCTCAAACGCATCTCTAGACCGCCTATTTCACCTTCCGTTCTTCCATGAATAGGCCCCTCATTATTGCCACTATCTCCATTAGCTTTCATGAGATGGAGTTCACAATTGAGGGATAAACCGTTGCAGGTGGTGGCCAAACTAGCACAATTAAGGAGATGGCGGCCACTGATGGCGGTGGCCACAACAGAGCAGCTTTGGACATGGCTCAGACGAGCACCCACGAAGCAAGGATGCTACAAATTGAGAAGGAAACGAGACAACCAGGGAAGGAGGTGGACTAGGACCAGAAGGCAGAAGAAGAGGCGGATCCTTACAGCTGTTTCATTGAGGAAGAACAACCAGCGCAACAACTTGACGACACGGAGGCTTTCCACCAGGTAGATGTCGACATGGAGGAGTACAGGTGCTTCATTGTGGAGGAACACCCGTCGCCTCCGCCTTGCTCCTAGTTAGCCACTCTGCTTGCCACGTGTTTTCCACATGGTCCGCCACATGCTTTCCATGTGTATGCTTCTTCTCAGGTTTTTTATTGGAATTATGCTTTCTAGCTTTGTTAATGGGGTTTAGGAAAATTTGATAGTTTCAGATTCCCTGGATGGTTTTTGTTTAATTTTGAAAAATTGCTACAGAATTATGCGCAATTGCTAGTTTCCCCTGCATGGGCAGCAAGTTAACTATGCACTCGTTTTTTGTTTTGGGCTAGTTTCCCATTTTGGGCAGTCTGGACTCTATTTCTGCTATTTTTTTCCACTCTCAGGCATGGCTATGCATAGGCTACGACCTCAGTGTACAATATTTTTTCAGTAATAAAATTAGCCTAACTTAGAAAAAAAAACAATTTCGACATACGTAAAGTAAAAATTCTAGGAGAACGGGTGTGTGGAGCAAGGAATGTAAGTTTTTTCATTGTAATTTTTCGTAACTGTGTTATTGAATTTCATAACAAGAGTATGTTATTAGAGGTTAACATTCGAATACTGGAAACATCAGATTTTTTAACACATCTTGTTGATGATACTGGACCCACCAACATTCAGGGGATATCCCTGATGTGAAGTCCCAATCAGACCTCACACCATTTTGTTCAACTGGATTGTACACTCACACTTTTAATTTTTGCAAACATTGATATGAAACATAGTCATATGTAATATATTTTGTTAATTGAATAATAAATGATGATTACATGGCTATGGTAGTTCTCCTTATATAGGAGTTGACTGGCCATTCCAATAAAAGGACATGTATCTTGACTAATGCCTCTTAAAAACTAATTGAGTAGCTTTATTTTTAATTTATTTATGGATTATTAATTAATATTTTAATATGTTATCATTTAATATATATATGTTATCATAAAATTGCCTCTCCCTTAAAAATGCTTTGTCCTCAAAGCATAGGTAAGGTTGGATGTTGCCGAAGGAAACATCTTGATTCCCAAGACGAGTCTTCCTCTGGTAGCTTCTTCCATTTGATGAGGTACTCCTTAATTGTTTTGGACTGTAATAGCTTCTCTTTGGTAGTGAGTATACCTTTAGGTTCTAAGACGATTTGTCCTTCTTCATCGATCTCCGATATCTTTGTTTGACCTATTTGGTTTCCCCCTATTACTTTATTGAGACTTGATACATGGAAAGTATTATGGATTCGACAATTGTCTGGTAACTTCAATCCATTAGCTACGCTACTTATTTTTTATTATTATTTGATACGGGCCAAATATTTAGGTGATAGTTTATTTTTCCCTTGTTGTTTTAATGAAAATTTCTTATAAGGTTGGAGCCTAACAAAGACCCAATCTCCTTCTTCGAACTCCCTTTCAGTGCGATGCTGGTCGACTTCTTGTTTCATTCTATTATGTTCCATGGTTAGATTTTCTTTTAGTAAGTTAATGACTCTTTGGTTTTCTTCTAAGTGGCTTTTGACTGCTGGAACATTAGAATCAAGCAATGCAAATTCCTTCCATATGGGTGGTTCATAACCATAGAGTGATTGGAAAGGTGTCATTTTAGCCGACGTATGGTAGGTGGTGTTATACCACCATTCCGCCAGGTGTAGCCATTAGGTCCATTTGTTTTGTTTGTCGGTGAAAAAGCAATGGAGATATGTTTCCAAGCATTTATTTATGACTTCAGGTTGGCCATGTGTCTGGGAGTGATAGGCTAAACTCATGTTGAGGGATATTCCTACCTGGTAGCAGAAATCCTTCCAAAAAGTTCCTTTGAACTTTGCGCCTCTATCACTTACTATGACTTTGGGAAACCCATGTAGTTTGTACACGTTTTTACAAAACATATCCACAATTTTCTTAGTTGTGTCAGTTCTTTTGATAGCCATGAAATGGGCATATTTAGTGAGTCTATCGACTATGACAAATACCTTGTCCTTACCGCTAGATACAAGTAGTCCTTCAATGAAGTCCATTGAAATATCTTCCCATTTATGATTTGGAATGTGTAGTGGGTGCAATAAACCCAAGGTTGGTGTATTTTCACTCTTATTCCTTTGACACACATCACATTCTGCAACATATTTTTGGATTTCCTTGCTCATACCCTTCCAATTGAATGATGTTGAATGTTGTAGTAAGTCTTGAAGAATCTGACATGATCGACTTCAGGGGAACTGTGAGATTCTTTTAGAATTTTCATCTTAAATTTGGATGTTGGTGTTAGGTAAATTCTACCTTTGTACCATATTATGCCATTATTCCATTCAAAATTGGTATATTGATTTATATTTTCAATCATAGAATCACAATCCCCATCCTTAGCATATTCGACTCATATTTCATCAAACCATTCTAGAACGACTACCATGGCAGCACATGTTGCGTTGTCATCATCCTTACGTGAAAGCACGTCAGCTACAACATTCTCCTTCCCTTTCTTATGCAATATTTCCAGGTCAAAAGATGAAAACTTCTCCATCCACTTTTGATGTTCTGTTGACAATGTTTTTTGTTGTATGAATTGAAGATTGTTGTGGTCATTTCAGATGGAGACTTTACTTTCGAGCAAGTATTGGCACCATTTAATTAAGGCATGTATGATGGAAAGCATCTCCTTTTGGTATGTTGATTTCAAGCCTTCTCGTTTATTAAGTTTCTTGCTCTCAAATGCTATAGGATGGCTGTCCTACATTAATACGACTCCAATTCTGAATCATGAAGCATCACATTCAACTACGAATAGTTTGGACAAGTCACAAGTCACCAGTACTGATGTGGTTGACATTAATTCTTTTATATTCTTGAAGCATTCGTCTGCCTCATTATTCCATTGAAAAGCATTCTTTTTTAAAAAGTTAGTCGGGGGTGCCATCAAATGTGCATAGTTTTTTATGAATCTTCTGTAATACTCGGTTAGACCTAGAAATCCTCTTAGCTTGGATACATTCTTGGGTTTCAACCATTATTTGATTGCTTTGATTTTGTTGGGGTCCACTTTGACTCCCTCCCTAGATATAACATGTCCTAGGTATTCAAATTCCTTTTGTCCAAATGTACATTTTGATAACTTGCCATAGAATTGATTCTTCTCTACTAAAGATAGTACTTCCTCTAGGTTCTTGAGATGCTCCTTCCATGTCTTACTATAAATGAGAATATCATCGAAGAAAACTAATACAAAGTTCCATAAATATGGGTGGAAAATTTCATTCATGGTTTCTTGGAAGGTGGTTGGCTCATTTGTTAATCCAAATGGCACAACCTTAAACTCATAGTGCCCCTCATGAGTTCTGAATGCTGTCTTTTCGAAGTCCTATAATCTTACCTCAATTTGGTAGTAACCTGATCTGAAATCTAGTTTTGAAAAATACTCTGCACCATGGAGCTCATTTAGCATCTCGTCAATGAATGGGATAGGAAACTTATGTTTAATAGTAATTTTGTTTAGTCCTCTATAATCTATACACAATTAGAAGGATCCATCTTTCTTTCTAACCAATAATATGGGTGCAGCGTATGGAGTTATACTTTTCGTAATGATTCCATGTTTTAACTCCATCTACATGTTTCCCATCTGCCACCATAACTTTCAAATTTGCTACAAGGTAGGAAAAAATGTTCAATCTTTTTGCAACATTACTGTCTACAAAGTTGTGCGTACTTCCTAAGTCTATTAGAAGGATAACATTTTGCTTCTTGATATGGCCTTTAAGATTTAGTGTTTGTCGCTGAGCTATCCCTGTGATGGACGATAGAGAAATTCCTGGCATATCTTCTTCTGAATCTGGATTAGGGTTGTCATTTTCTTTATTGTTTTCTTTGTCGGAGCTATCTTTTGAAGACTCTTCTTCTTGTTTTGCTTCACAGTTGTAATTTTTTTTGTGTCGTGCAGTTGTGCTCTCGAGAATACTTGTCTCTGCATGTCAAACACTTTCCATCTCTTTTTCTTTCGTCATTGGACTGTTGTTTTCCTCCATTGCGCATTGGAGGTGGAAAATCTTCACCAATTTTTTCTGACGACGGTTTACTTGAATTCCCTTTGAAGTAGCTGTTTGATTTCATGTTATTGGTATATGGTGCCTTATGGAGTTTATATTTTTGCTTAATACTTATAGTTGCATGTCTTTCATCTTTAATGGTTTTGGGTTTATATAGCTTCAATTCTTCCCGGATGTAATCTTTAAGGCCGTAACTATACATTTTTAATAACTCTTCGTATGAAAATCCCTTTTCCTTATCGCTAACACCTCCCATTCATGATTATATTCACCTACTGATCCTTTCGGTTTGAGGTGAATGAATCTCTCATATACATCATCCTCTTCTTTGTCATGAAACCTTTTTAGCAAGGTGTTTTTAAAATTTTGCCCATTTAATGAGCGAGCTGCACACTTAGTAGACCACCACACAAACCAATCATATGCTTCTTCTTCTAGGTAGTTAGATGCGGTCATGACCTTCTCTTGTTCACCTATTGGCGGATTTTCTCCAAAAATGGTGTCCACCTTGTTTACCCATACAACAACATCTTTATGGTCCTTACCATTGTATTTTGGTAATTCTCTTTTAATTTTAAGGTGGTCTCTTTCAAGGAAATTCGTATAGTATGAACTTCCTTCGAAGTGTAGTTATGGTATTTGCGGACTCTTGTGTATCAGGAAATCATGATTTGGAGAATTTCTGTCTTCCACAGTTTTGGGACTTTGTGTGGCTAAGGGTGGTGTTAGCACTCGAATCTGCCTCGGGCTGAAAGAAGGCAAAAATCAAGGCAACATCAAACCAAGCTCAGTCTGGTAGCTAGCCCTACCAGAACAGGAGAGGGATCTCTCCGAGTCACACTCAGTGAATAAGTAAACGAAATGCCCTGAGATGACTTACAATGAACTATTTGTCTTAGGCTAGTAAGTGAAAATGAATATAAGGAGTGATTTTCATGAATGACTTTGTTTCTGGGATATTATGGGACCATTGGACCTCAATGAACAGAGAACTTAATATGAAGGAACAGATTATTTCGTGAGGCAAGGTAGGCTGAAAGCATAGCAATTTAGTTTTAAAAGGTGGTGGGATGGAAAGATTGATTAAGAAGTTGAAAAGGGCATAGGAGATGAATCCTTTTCAAACAGAAGAGTGAACAATGTACATGAAATTTTCCCACAGGTAGAGCAATAGGATTGAATTCTACCTGATCTCACTCGAAAAACTTCACCAGAAATGGATACGAAATGAAACTATGGAACATAACAAAGAAATGGAGAGAATGATTAAGAAGTTGAAAAGGGCATAGGAGATGAATCCTTTTCAAACAGAAGAATGAACACTATACATGAAGTTTTCCCCTAGGTAGAGCAATTAAATTGAATTCTACCGAATCTCACTAAAAAAACTTCACTAGAAAATGAATGTGAAATGGAATACAAAACATAACAAGGAACATATTAAACATAAGAAGTAAATTTGCTACACTCACAACCACATGAATCTCATGAATCAGAGCTGCTACCTTTCATTAACTCTCTGTAGAAATATACAATGCAGAAGCAAAGTTTCTCTCCCAAAGTCTCCCAGAAGTAACAAGCCAAACAACCCAACTTGCTTTGCAAATGGTTTGCATACAATATATAGAATGTGCTATGAAGAGATAGAACGACCAAGGGTCACCAAATGAAGGTGGAGAGCCAACCATCAGCTATAGGTGTAGTGTTTCAAACATGACAAATGGCTTGGGTGACCCTTTGCCTTCTTTTGCCACTTGTATAACTGACCATATGGAGTGCAAATATTTATAAAACCGCCGTGCTCCTCTTGTGCATCGCGCTCTTTTCCAGGTGACTTTTGGAGGCCTTCCCGATGTCCAAATTGAGTGCAGGATAGCTTGTTGGAAATCCTGATTTGTCTACTTTCCAACCTTACTAGAATTTGTTGATTTGGAGTTCATTTTCCCTATCAGAAATCGAATCTCCCAAGACTGGTCAAACTATGCCAGATGAGGCTGCCTCAAGGCAGGGTACTGTTTCAGGAAACTTTTGAATGTCTTTATCAGCCTAAAATTGAGATTAGGATATCTCATTGGAAATATTTGTGTGTATAATTTCCATCCCAACTATAATTTTGCAATTTGGAGTTCATTTTCTCTGTCAAAAATCAAATCTCCCAAGATTGGTCGAACTGTGCCAAATGAGGCTGCCTGAAGGCAGAGTGCTGTTACAGTCAGCTTTTGGATGCCTTCCTCAACTCCAAATTGAGCTCATTATAGCTCATTGGAAATATGTTTGTCTCTAGTTATCATTTGAATCATCAATCAAGTCATTTGGCCAACCTAGCTAGGCGAAAACTTGATTTCCCCGAGGTCGCTCCAGAGGTGCATCAATTCTCCCAAGGAAATTGTATTCTTGACATTTCTTCAGAACCATGACACCTGTGTAAAAAGTGAAGGAGGTTTTTCTTTCTTGGTTTGTTTTCGACAAAAACCTCTCTCAGTTTTTCCAAATTCATCTTCCATTACTCAGAAACATTATTTGAGTGAAACATATCCCGATGTGTGGGACAAGGGATTTGTCGGAATGAAGCGGAATGAAGGGGATAGGGAGCTTCTAAATTCTTGAGGAAATTTTGTGAAGTATGGAGGGATGTTAGGAAGTAGGAGAAAGTGGAATCTCAGAAATTTAGTGAGGGGAAGGGGTCCAAAAAGGAAAAACACAGGCCGAACCATAGAAAATTGTCAGGTTGTAGCAAGGAACTAGGGTTTGTATGAAAATGAGGAATTTGGGGGATCTCAGTGATGGGAAGTGTCTGATAAGGTATTTTAAGGATAGGGGAAGGTGTATGAACATCAGGATACAAGTTTTCCGATGATATGACCATCCAAGAGAAATTAGCTTCAAAACCCTAGGAGAGGGAAATGAACGTTGCCATAGGCACAACTGAAACATGAACAAGGTGTGAAATGACCCAATGGAACTTGAAATGATGATGAAAATCCTCTGAATGATGGTAGACTCAGCAAAATGGTGACATGGAACATCATTTAGACAACTCTAACAAGGGTAAAATCAAACCCCAAACCTAATGCCTAGTGACCAAATTTTACTTGAAGACTCACTGAAATGATAAAATTTGACCTTGACACCTTCAAATCACATGTGTAAGAGCATGTTTGGTCACTGGAGGAAGGCTGCAAAGACTGACTCTAACAGGTGGATTGTCCTTTCGCATAAAATTGCTCTTCATGCTTTTTGATTCCGTGATATCATTGACCATTTTGTCTTATTTACCAATTGTCTTCTCAACATCGTCAAGGCACTTATGCAACTTATTGAGTTCTTCTTGGATTTTTTTCATATCGTCGCTGTTACTGTTTTCCATTTTTTTCTTCTTTTTCCTTGTAGACCCATTTTTTATTTCTTATTTTTTTATTATATAATAAAATTAATTTAATTAATTTATATAATCACAATAGTTAATTAACATATATTAATATATACCACCACAAATATCCCCGCTCCTCACAGACACCGAAAATTAATTGGATCCCTGTATGCGATAAGTGGTGAAAAACATGTGACAATATACCACGACGAATCGTTTTTTTTTTAAACAGTGTGACGGTGAAAACCAGGTGTCATTTGAGACCCATATGAATGAATTTCTTAGCATGCACAACGAGTCTAATAGGGTTTACACAGGCATCTACAACAGGTTATAAGTTTGCAGCGAAACGAGAATCATCAGACATGAGCGGAACAGTGGCGAGCACATAGGACAAAGGAACAAGGTTTATGCAGGGGATAATGGGGGTAGACGGGCTAGATGTGGAGTGTGACGGGTAGGAAGAGCGATCAAGCGGGAAGAAAATGACGTGGACGCTGTTTGTAGTTGAGTCGTGCAACAATGGGATGGAAAATGGAAAACATAGCAGAAAAAGGGTGTTGTATATGAAGTAGCATCAGATGGCGAATCTTCGGAGGATTGAAAAAAACTCTGATACCAATGGTACAACTGGATTGTACACTCACACTTTTAATTTTTGCAGACATTGATATGAAACATAGTCATATGTAATATATTTTATTAATTGAATAATGAATGATGATTACATGGCTATGGTAGTTCTCCTTATATAGGAGTTGACTGGGAATGCCAATAAAAGGACATGTCTTTTGACTAGTGCCTCTTCAAAACTAATTGAGTAGCTTTATTTTTAATTAATTTATGAATTATGAATTAATATTTTTATGATATTATATATATATATATATATTATATATATATATATATATATATAGATGAATATTTAATTCATAACACCATTTGGCGTAGGATTCCCATCTAGTATAAAGGCCCGATTGCCGAATCATTAAAGATTTGCATTGAATCTAATTGTAAACAAGAGAGAGGGATGCAATGGTGTCTTCGAAAAGAAAGAAGGTGTGCCTGGTGAGTGTTCAGTTGTAAATGTGTCAAGGTTCTTATACCGCAGAGAGGGGAGAAAAGTGAGCCTCTAAGTGAGAGGTAGTAGTACCAGCCAAGAAGAGACACATATGAACTGGAGGGATCCGTCTAACATCCAGTGGAATAGTCCACAAAGGATGCGACGACCATTACAACCAAAAAATGAAGAAAGATCTGTCTAATATCCTACGGAATAATCCACAAGGATGGGACAACAATAACAACCATTACTACACATTCTCAATAAGATAAGTACTAAAACAACCAAAATAGTTCAACTATATTAGCACATGTGAAAGCAAACATGAACTACAAACATTCGTAGAATAGTGTTACAAACATTAAAAATCCATGCATGAAGAACGTGCTGGCCTTGAAGGATTATGTTATTAAGTAAAATTTTAAAGACACATGTTTACAATGTACATCACTAGCTCCAATAATGGAGCATTGGAGCCACTCCTTGCTCCTAAAAGAACTAGCTTATCTCTCTAATGCTTTGTGGGAGGAGCCAAGGTGAAAAGTCCTTTGCTCATACAATGAAGGAGTATATATAACCAAGGGTGAATCTTTGACTACCCTCATGACTGTTTGACTTCCTATGACTTTTCAACTTACATGACTCTTTACATTCCATGCATGTCCTTTGTACTTCCACTTTACAATACATTTTGAATATAATATACATGATCCAAAATAGTGATGTGGCATATGACAACTCATGATATGACATGCCATGACACTGATGACATGGACTACTTGATGATGTGGAAATGTCAAGCCACTATTTCTACTAAGTGCTAGATGCCTTCTTGGAGATGCTTTTATTTTCACCTCCGCATGGCTTCATGATGAGGAATATTCAATGATATCAAGTCTTGAATAGTGGTTGCAAACTATTGTCCCTTCGCTTTCTCTTAATTGATCAACTTGTAAGTTTAACTGCAAGAGATTCTTTGAGAATGCTTCCCTCCTTCTTATCCTTATCCAAAATATTTCCATGACATGATAGGGTACCTATTCGTATAATTCACCCACGATGAGACACCATCATTCCGAAAGCCCCCTAATCTAAGATGACGCATTCTAATCCACCAAATGAGCCCAAGACAAGTGACAGGTTGGGAAGAGGGACTTAGTGACTGTGCAGTTTCACAATTCAGGCAGATAAGGGGAAGCCCTAATCCTTGAGATTGCATAGTGTGCAGTTGAGGCTGGGCTGAGGAACACAATTGTGTAGTTTCTAGAGCCAGTGGGATAAGCTGAAGGGATGGGCACTAATAGAGCTCAATGTACAGTTCCAGGATTTAAGGAAGGCTGGGCTACTGCAAAGATATGTAGCTCAAGGGCTCAAGTGATGAGCTTGAGGCTCAAGGTTTTGAAGTACATAGTTTAAGCTAGCCTAGGGACATGATTGCACAATTTTGGAGGTCAAGGCCAGGGCTTGGGCACAAAAAATTCACAGTGCAGCAGTCCTGGGAGGCAGGAACTGTGTATTGCATAGTGCCAAGCAACAATGTCATAGCTAGAGGAATGAGACTACGTAGTGTGCAACTCAGGAGAGGCCCCACAAAGCCAGGTTGTTTGGTCGGGAAGTTTTTCCTAAAATGGTTAAGTGTGGGATTAGTGAGATCTGTGTGAACGATGATGAAATTGGATTGCGATCACACACTTAGTATATTTTGATGATACAACAACATAGATCATCACACACACGAAAAAATCATTTCCCTCCATGTGACAGATTTACGAAAAGTTATGATAAGTGTGACACCAAAGATGTACTTTGCGATGACCATGACGACACTTGTGCGATAGTTCTCAAAACTTTAGAAATGAGCGCAACAAGTACTTAGAAGGTTAGAACAACTCATTTTCCCAAATATGACATCTTAGAACCACTAGAATGAGCTTATACACATGATGTGACAACCAACATGCTACAAGTTGACACTTTGCCCATCTTGCAAAGGGGAACACAAGACTCCAAGAAAATAAATGGAACGAGTTTCAAATTTTGCGACAACAACCAATAAGATCAAGGAAGGCTCCGAAATTAGGTATAAGCAAAAATTTTGGAGGGGGTTGTAGCAACTACAACAATTGGTGACACATTGGTAGAATTCTAACTTCTTTGTCTCAGTTAACTTCTTCTGTGCAAGGCCTTAGTTCTTCAGGGAGTATTGATTCACCATGCAGATTAATTTGGTATCCCACTTACCCCATGAATAGACATTGATCTGAAATGGAGAAGATTAGTAATGCTGTGCTAATTCCCCATTTAGATTAAAACCCAAGATGCTTACCATTTTCTTATCAAGTTCTTAAGGATTCAGTATTTTTACTTAATTAACAGTTTCCCAAGAGAGTTTCTTATGTAAATGTTATGAAAAATTTAACATAAAAGCATATGCTGAACAACAACAATATAACAACAAATAACATCAAAATACAACACACAACAAGCACATGATAAAGGATTTCACCCCTCTTGGGCTACGTCTCCTTGGTCTAGCTTCCAATGTCTAGGGCCTCCCTATTATGCTCAAATTACAACAAAAGTGTGCTTACAATGCTCAGATGCCTCTGAAAACTATCTCAATGAGTTCAAAATACTCAAAAATGGCCATCTAGCCTCCTTTTTCATCCAATTTGGACAAGAACTGAAAAAGTTCTGACTTCTCCGAGTTCTTCCACTATTTTTTCTACACATTGCTCCAAAACTGACCAAAAACCTCATTTCTACTCCAAAATATGCTAACAGAGCGAGAAATATGCCGCACGACGAGCTATATCTTGTCGACCATATCGTAAATCATAATTGGCAAGTGTTGCAGGCTCTTAGACTCTATGAATATAAAATGGGCGATTTGCGATTGTGATATCGCGTACCCGACGGGATATTAAATTGCAACCTATAGTGGCATCACATTCGAGGACTATCGCGTTTTGCAATCAATGTGCATATGGAAAACTTTAGGGGCTAATGTTCGCCCAGTGGGCTAATTTTCCATGATTTTTCCACAAAAATGATTTGACAATTTCCAATTTTTATAAACGACGATTCGCCCAAATTTTAGAATATAAATTATTTTACCTTAAAAATCGCGAACATTATATAGGGAATATATATAATATCATTATAAATTTGAATAATTTTACAAATATATCAATAAACATTTTATAGTTTGCATATTAGCGATTAGTGAGATTCGCCAATGTTTTTAAACTTCAAGAAAATTTTCCATCCTTAAAATTTTCCTTGGCGTACAATCCCATCGGATGGTCTTGTAAACACAACAAAACATTGCGATTGCAATGTTGCAGAACCGCTAGGGATATTTAACTCTAACATATAAAATCCCGTGTCGGGGGTCCATTGCTCATCACAATCGACAAAGTTCAGTGGCCGAAGGTCTTGTTAACACGATGGAACACTGTGATGCGATATCGATGGACCCAATGAGAACTTAGACTGTTACATATAAAATCCCATGTCCTAGTAATTTATCGCATCAGAACCTGGTAACTTTCGGGGGCCGATTCTGACTTGTTCTCCCCTTGCCGATCTATGATTGCGATATGCGATGGCCTTATCGGATCACAACCCTGAACCTGTTGGGGCCGATTTGTAAAGCTTTTTTTCCTTATGACTGCGACTTTTGAAATGTAGGGGCCAATATAATATTACAACTTGGCACCTCCTTATTTGCTGAAGACCTTGCCACCTCATCCTAATCGTGCCATGTAGACAAGTCAACTTGAACTTTGACTTGCTCTAACTTCTGTATACGAACTCAGATTTGAGTACCGTTCAGACCGTTGGATTCAAAATGACGAGCTCTTCAATCTGAAGCTAAGTGTGACAATATTCTGACACTTTTATTTTTGATCATAATTCTGAGCACCTGATCAGACATGGTCCCATTTATGCCTTCTCAGTTGAACACAACATAATATTCAATGACATCAAAATGTTTCTAGTTGGGAAGGGTAGTGTATCTCATAAGCTTAATATTTTCAGAGTATAATTTTTCATCTCTGGCTCCACTGCCAATAGTCCTAGACAGTACTTCGACGGAGTCACGCAGGAACACAAACACTGATCCGCTATCAGCAGGCCTAGACAACACCCCGACAGAGTTGCTTGCTTCACCTCTCTGCAAGAAACCTTTCTCTTCTTTCAACGCTATTTATTTATTTTAAATAGGATTATGTATCAACACTTATTTATTTTCGGTCGGAAGAGGGATATCGACTTATTGAGAGTAGAAGAGGTTGTTCCTTGAGAGAAGCATATATAGACCTATGATTTAGGTTTGTTCATTTATATTTTTCCCCTTCTCCACTTATACTGATTGGATAAGGATGAAAACACCGAAACATAAAGACGAGTGTAGGCATGAGGTTTTCAGAATAGACATGGCTTTATGTTTAGACAAAAACTCTCCTTACGGATGGATCGTATTGTCTGTCAGAACTTTATCAACCAAAAGATATAACCAACACAAGGAGGATGGAAAGAAGGTTAGCCAAATGTTGAAGTGTCAGAAGAATCTTTAGATTTCGACCACACACATACTAAGAAGACACAACATGATCATGCACAACACTTGATTACATGATAGAAACAAAACAAAACTCAAGCAAACAAGAAAGAAAAGACTATGTACAAAATGTAGGGCACAACTCTAGCTCTTGATTGGAAGTAGTGTTTTAAGTCTTGGCCATTGACATGGAGGGAGTCAATCTTCCCGTCAAGTGATTAAAGATGATAAGTGTGCTGGCTAAGCCTTTTGTGTATTGTGAATGGTCCAATCCATAGCGACTGAAACTTAGTGTGTTTTCCTTTGTCCTTGTGGACTTTGTCCCACTTCAAGGCTAAGTCACCACACTAAAACCGTTCTTCCCTGCAGAATTCTTGTCGAACCACCTCTTGATATGGTTTCGATGAAGTGAATTTTTTTGTTCCACTTTTAACCTTTCTTCCTGTAGCTTGCAAAGGGTGTGCATCCTACGCTGCACTAACAGACTGCATGATTTTCCTTGGGATTCTTGTGAGAGTTGGAGGGAAGGAAAGTAGATGTTGGGTGGGAGGATGTATTATTTTCCATATACCAAGAATTAAGGGGAGGTTTTTAGGGAAGGCTTCGATGTGACTCGATCAACCCATAAGGCATTTATTAAAGCAGAGTGCCAGTTCCTTTATTTAGAAAATATGGTCTTCTTAATGATACGAATTAAGTTCTTGTTCATAGATTCAACAAGACCATTCCATTGAGGATAAAAATTAGTAGAGTGTTTCAATACCCAATGAAAAGTCATAGAGTTTTAATGATGAAAAGTAATTTGCATTATCGAAAACAAGTGAATTAGGAATGCCAAACATGGAAATGATGTTTTGCTGTAGAAATCTAATGACTTCCTGATCATTCACCTGTTTGAGCGAAACTACTTCTGTCCACCGCGTGGAGTAATCTGTGGTAGTAAGAATGTAGCGGTGTTGCTTTGATGAGTGCGAAAATATTTCTAAAATAATATCCAAGCCCCACTGTTGAAATGGTTCTTCCACTATGATAGGATGCGATGGGGTGGCTGACTTCTTATTTATGTTGGCACACTGTTGACAAACCAGACATTTGCGGGCATAAGCATGAGCATGTTTAAATAGTGTAGGCCAATAAAAACTGACCTGCATGACCTTATGCACTGTTGTGTTTCCTACAAAGTGTTCCCCTTCTAGTTTGTCATGGATATCACACAATACCTTTTCTGAATCATGTGCTTCCAAACACCTGAGAAATTCTCCATTGCGGTGATTTTTGAAAAGCACCCCATGCAACAACTGGTAGGATAATGGTTTAGGTTCGAGTGCCCTCTTATGCCATGTGGAAAAGTGGGAGGGAATAGTGTCGTGCTTAAGATATTGGTGCACATTAGCGTACCAAGATTTTGTGCTAGTAGTGGGGGAGGCTCACTCGATGTTGTACATCTCAATTTATTTCCCCCATATTGAAAGATCTTTTTCTTCTTCCTTTGTGTTCACTGCTTCTGCCACTTGTCAACAAAGACCATGGCCCTTGATTGTGTGAGCTGGATTAATCTCTAGATCATATTCCTGCAAACCAATCATCCAGTTCACTCTCCTTTCACCCACCTCTCATTGAACAAGCAATGATCTGACTACTGGGTGTGGAACAAAGATAATGCAATGATTTTTCAATAGATAGGGCTGAAAGTGATTTACTACCTTATACACCACATAATATTGTTTATCTATGGTAGGGTAGTTGAGTTCGGGTCCTTGCAAACTCACGCTCATGAAAGAAATAGGTTGCTCATTGTTCAAATCATCCTGTTGGGTGAGTACAATGGTGAGAGAAGTGTTAGAAGCAAAGGGGTTGAGCAAAAAATATTTATTGAAGTTTGGGCTGTACAATGCTGGTGCTTCTGCGATATCCTGTTTAATACAGGAAAAAACATCCTTTTCCCTCTTATCCCATTTATAAATTGCATCCTTTTTCACCATCTCCTGTATCAACTTTACAATTTGAGCGTAGTCGGAGATGAACTTAAGGTGGAAATTGGTTTTCCGCAAGAAGGACTACATGGACTTCTTGTTCACTGGGAAGAGAATCTATGTGATTGCTTTGATCCTATCTAGGTCTACCTTAATCCCACTTTTGGTGATAATGTGGCCCAAGAGATTACCGTCAGACACCGCGAAGATACTTTTTATGGGATTTAAAGATATCTTGTACTTGCAACATCGCTAAATTTTTTTCTTTAATTGGAATATGTGGTATGAACTCTGTTTGGAAAAGATTGTTACATTGTCAAGATAGAACACTATGCTCTATCCAATCAACACACATTATGCAATGTCCATAGCACATTGAAATTTTGCACCAACATTGCTTAATTAAAACAACATTTGCTTGAATGCGAACGTGCCCCAATTCGCAAGGAAGGTGGTTTGATGTCTGTCAGGTTCTGAAACCAGAACCTGGTTATATCTTGAGTAACTGTCTAGCAAAGAAAAAATTTCTGACCCCGATATTGTTTGTAGTATTTGTTCCATGGACAACAAGGGGTAGTTGTCCTTTTCCGAGGTGCAATTGAGATTTCAAAAATTAACAGACAAGCAGATTTCCCCAAACTTCTTTCTTACTGGGACCAAATTTGACACCCAAGTTGAGTGTCACACTCTGCATATGATCTGGGCATCTAACAGTTTCCTTAACTCTTTCTGAATAAGAGGCTCAAGCATTGGATGTACTTTTCTCAATTTTTGTTGGAATGGATTGGCCCCATCCTTTATTGGTATCACATGTTGGAAGATTCACGTGTCATAATTTTTTCGCTCATCGTACATCCACGAGAACACATCTTGGTACTGCTTGAATAGGTGGATAAATTCTTCTCATTCCTATGGTGTACAAAAAGTACCAAGATTGATGTACTTCATATCCTTTCCAGTTGCCAAATTAATTTGCTCGTGCGATAGCATGGAACTGTGGGTTTTAGCATTAACAGGTCCTCTAAAGTGATTCTATAGGTCATAAAACTTCTCCAACAATACCACACCCTTTGGGATCATATTTTTTTTACTTGCACGGGATGCATCTTGTAATTCCTTCTCGTGCTTTTCCTCATTGATTGTTGCGTCCTTGAAAACATTAGCATTCGCCATGAATTGCAGTATCTGTTGGTCATAATTGAAAACACATAAATTAGTCGTATTATCAGGGACATATGGCTTATAAAGAATTTCCAGATAAAAATCATCCCTTAATGATGACAACCTACCAACAACATTTTCCAATGAATCCACAACTGTGTTATGCATTCTAGGAACAACAATAATATTGAAATCTTGGAATTGCAAAATCAAATTCCATACCTCTTGTTGATAGCTCTTAAGATGAGGTGACACACAATGTATGGTATTGCGTACTTGTCGCACAACAATTTCTGAGTCACCTACTGCTTTTAGTATCAGAATGCTGAGGTCGATGGATCTTTGCAAACCCAAGATAAGTGCTTTGTATTATGCAGTGTTGTTCGTGCACTCAAATTCCAAGCAGCTAGAGATCAAATGTTTTCTCTGTAGCGGGTATATTAAAACACAACCAACTCTAGAGCTCTCCAGAGTTTTGGAACCATCAAAGTACAAATTCCACATATCATATGTACAAGGACTGGGAACCATAGTAGTACTATTATTACTATTACTAACTGTATACATGTCATTTTCATCAATTGGACTAGGAAGGAGCTCCAACTATGTATCTGGTGGGGCTGGGGATGGCTGTACAAGATAACACCCTAGTTGGGTTTTCAAGAAGCAATTTTCGAAGATATGTTCTACGAAAGCCATAGGTTCATTATGTTCATTCAAGGGAGTGACAATATGTTTCATGTATCTCTTTGAATTCACCCAGATCTGATTATTTTTTCCCTTATATGGAAGTGATAAATGTGACCAATCTATAGCAAAGTACCCTCGTAGCTTGTTGGACCAATCTCTACTCAACAATACTCCATATGCTTCTTGAATGTACACAATCACTAGGTTGATACATTGGTGGACTCACTCATCAGATGATAAATGGATAATCACATCTCTGAGTTCACCAACTGCATGGACATGAGTTTTGTCCAACTAAATAATTTATGCATTTGTTTTATCCCATTTTGCGTTGACTTTCTTGGCGACAGATAATGACATTACGTTCACCAATGCACCAGAATCAACTAAGCAATTATGTACATTTAAATTGAAGATTTCAAAAGTTAATAGAAAAGAGGGGTAGAGTCTATTTACATCCATTGTTAAAGCATTAAGTATAGATTCAAGGGAACCAAAAGATGTACCATATGCCTTGTTAAAAGAAGCATCAATACCTACGATGGACTGTCTAGGTGCACGTAAGAGGATGTCCTACTAGCTCATGATCTTTGTTAGTTCAAACATTGAAATGTCGTTAACTATGTTGTAATCTACAATGGGAAGGATTGCCAAAGTGTTTGAGTGTTCTGTAATGAGCTGATAGGTGGACTGATATTTCTTAACATATTTTCTTTGATATTCTGCTTTGTCAACTCTGGTGCAGTATCCGACCCTTTGCTTCTCACAATGTACATATTGGTTTGTTTCTGGTCCGGACCATCACTTGGAGGATGTTTGCCTACCATACTCTTTTGGGTTGTGAGTATGCAACTGAACATGTTTACTGCATGCCCTACACTTGGATTCGCTTCGGTTGCAACAAATTTTGGCTTTTCTTCTGCAGTCTCGGTCTGCTCCTTAGCCATTACTGCATCAACAAGATGCGTAGTGAGAATTCTCGTGGCCTGATTCCAATGTGGGCATGTTTTCTCGGAGTGTTATTCTTAACAATACGAATGATATTGATCTTTGCCCATGTTCCGGTTGCTGCTACTGCCGGAACTTGTAGTCCTTCTAAAAAGGTTGAACTTAGGAGGTTTGCTTCTCACGGTGGTCTCGCTTAACCTTTGTCTCAACTTTTCCAACTCTTTTGACAGAGTCTTGAAAGTACGGGTCAAACTATCAATATCAATAGTTTATTTCTGTTTGGCCTTGCTTACATAGGCCTGAGACCTTTTACCTATGTATTTGGAGTCTTTAGTTGGTTCATCGTCTGCAATGACTCCAATCGCGTGCAAGTCCTTTTCAACCACGATTGCCTCTCCATAATTTTTAATCAATGTTTGTTTCACAATTCTCTTTACAAATTGTGCAATGCTGGTCGAAAAAGCATAAGTGTAATAATGGTTGGTTATGGATTCATGAGGTTTAGTGTTTGCTGATAACTTATTCAAAATGCTATTAAACCAATGATTAAAATCTTTCACTTTTTCCTTTTTCTCCATCTTGTGATTGTCCAACTCTTTCAATAAAATGGTAGGGGTCTTGTCATCATCAAATTTCTCAAGGAAATTTTTCTTAAACCCCCTCCAATTCTGGATGAAATTCAAAGGAAGACTATGATACCACACAACTTCTCTACCATCTAAGTTACACATAAACAATCTACATGCAACATCATCATAGCGTACCTCAATTGTTTGCAAATGTAGGTAGAAGTTGTCTAGATGGTCCTCCGCCTTCACTGCTCTGTCAGGGTAATAATTCATTAGGAGCTTTTCTAGATGCCTTTGCATCTTATGTAACATACCCAGTAGTGTAAGTGGGCCCTAAGTCATCCAATCCAAATCTTGGTCTACCATGTCCTCTTCACTGTTTTCCCCTTATTATTCAAAATCTGATTGGTATTCTTCCTCTTATTTGCCACCCAACCCTTAGAAAGTATCGTATGAGAGAATTGCATTATCACCATCACCACTGTTGAAGGTTGTTCTAGTGTTTCTTTGTTTCCTTCAGAGTATGATAACTCTTCAAGGGTGGCGAGAACCAACACTTCAACTATTGAAACCACTATCCTAGTATGAGTGGCTTGCTTCTTCTTTAGAAAATATGGAAGAGTTTCTATTCCAGGTATCATTCCAATAACTCTTGCAAACTTTTGGGTGATGGGGCAGATGAACTAGAGCTTTTCATAAGTGAGTTCGTAAGGCTGCACAATCTTGGGCTGAGAGGAATTACCAACTTCAGGAATGTGCACAGGGGAGTTGCTGAGAATGTTACTGCCTTGACTAGACGAAGTGAGATTGGGGTTGGTGGGGCTATCAACCATAAAATTCTGGCTTCCCTCCTTCTAGTGCCATAAATGTTGACGGTGTTGGACCTTCCAACATTTAAGGGATCTCCTTGATGTGAAGTCCCAATTAGAACTCACACCATTTGGTGTAGGAGTCCCATTCGGTATAAAGGCCGATTACTGAATCCTTAAAGATTTTCCTTGGCTCCAATTGTCAGCAAGAGAGAGGTATGCAATGGTGTCTTCGAGAAGCAAGAAGGTGTGCCTGGTGATGTTCAGTTATAATTGTGTCAAGGTTCTTCTACTGCGAAGAGGGGAGAAAAATGAGCCTCTAAGTGAGAGGTAGTAGTAACACCCAAGAAGAGACACACATGGACTGAAGGGGTCTGTCTAACATCTAGCACAATAGTCCACAGAGGATGCAAGAGTCGTTACAACCAACAAATGAAGAAATATATGTCTAATATCCCACAGAATAGTCCACAAGGATGAAACAGCAATAAAAACCATTACAACACATTCTAAATAAGATAAGTACTAAAACAACTGAAATAGTTCAACTATCTTAGCACATGTGAAAACAAACATGAAATACAAAAATCCGCATAATAGTCCTACAAACATTCATAATCCATGCATGAAGAACATGTTGGCCTTGAAGGCTTCTGTTATTAAGTAAAATTTCCAAGACACATGTTTACAATGTACATCAGTATCTCCAATAGTGGAGCATTGGAGCCACTCCTTGCTCTTCAAAGAACTAGATTATCTCTCTAATGCTTTGCAGGAGGAGCCAAGGTGAAAAGTCCTTTTCTCTTAAAATGAGGGAGTATATATAACCAAGGGTGACTCTTTGACCACGTTCAGGACTGTTTTACTTCCTATGACTTTTCAACTTACATGGCTCTTTACATTCCATGCGTGTCCTTTGAACTTCCACTTTACAATACATTTTGAATACAATATACATGATTCACAATAGTGATGTGGCATATGACCACTTATGACATGACATGACATGACATGACACTGCTGACATGGACTGCTTGATGATGTGGAAATGTTAAGCTACTATTGCTACTAAGTGCTAGATTCCTTCTTGAAGATGCTTTTCTTTTCACCTTCGCATGGCCTGGTGATGAGGAATATTCAATGATCTCAAGTCTTGAATAGTGGTTGCAAACTAGTGTCCCTTTTCTTTCTCTTGATTGATGAATTTGTAAGTTAAACTACAAGAGAGTCTTTGAGCATGCTTCCCTCCTTCTTCTACTTCTCCATCATCTTACCATGACATGATAGGGTACCTATTCCTGTAATTAATTCATGACGAGATGACATCAATCGAACACGCCCTAGTGTAAGATTATGCATTTTGATCCACCAACTGAGCCTAAGTCAAGTGACAGGATGAGAAGAGGGACTCGGTGACTACACAATTGTGTAGTTTAGGTAGACAAGGGGAAACCACGAGCCTTGTGACTACACAGTGCACAGTTTAGGCTGGGCTGACGCACAAGACTATGCAGTTTCCAGAGCTAGTGGGATAGGCTGAAGGGATGGTCCCTGGGAGAGCTCATTGCATAGTTATGGGAGTCAAGGAAAGCTAGGATATTACGCATTTCAAGGGATCAGGGGATGAGATTTAGACTTGAGGTTGCAAAGTGCACAATTTAAGCTAGGCTGGGGACATGATTGTGCAATTCTGGAGGTCAAGGCTGGGGCTTGGGCACAAAAAATGTGCAGTGCAACAGTCTTAGGAGGAAGGAACTGCACATTACATAGTGCCAAGTAGCAAAGTCACAACTAGAGGATTGAGACTACACAAGGTGTAGGTCAGGAGAGGCTTGATGAAGTTAGGTTTTTGGTTGGGAAGTTTTTATGAAATGGCTAAGTGTGGGATTGGTAGATCGGTGTGAACAGTGATGAAATTTGAATGTGATCACACATTTAGAATATTTTGATGACACAACAACATATATCATTTGAACACACGAACAAATAATTTCCCTCCATGCAACAAATTTATGACAAGTTACGACAAGTGTGACACCAAAGATGTACTTTCCAACATCTGTGATGACACTTGTGCGATGATGCTCAAAACTTTGGAAATGAGTGTGATGGGTACTTACAAGGTTAGAACAACTCATTTTCTCAATGATGACCTCTTATAAACACCATAGCAGGGTTATACACATGATGCAACAACCAACATGCTAAAAGATGACACTTTTCCCATCTTGCAAAGGGGAACACAAGACTCTAAGAAAATAAATGAAATAAGTATGAAAGTTTGCGAAAATGGCCAAAAAGATCAAGGAAGGCTCTGAAATTAGGTATAGGCCAAAATTTTGGAGGGGGTTGTAGTAGCTACACCACTTCGCAACACACTGGTAGAATTCCAGCTTCTCTGTTTCGGTTAAATTCTTTTGTGTAGGGCCTTGGTTCTTCAGGGAGTATTGATGCATCATGCAGATTAATTTGGTCTCCCACTTACCCCATGAATAGACATGGTCCCCTTTATGCCTTCTCAGTTGAACAAGACAAAAGATTCAACTATATCACAATGTTTCGAGTTGGGAAGGATAATGTAGCCTATGAGCTTAATATTTTCAGAATATATTTTTTCATGTTTGGTGGGTCTCCGCCATGGTAAATTTTAAGGGAAAATTTTAGCCCAAGGGAGAAATTTAAGGGGTTTTGCATTTTAGAGGGGTGAAATTTTTATAAAACACCCATTTCATATAGTTAGCCCAAGTTTTATTTAGAAAATAATTATTTTTTTTCCTTTTAGCCCCAAAAAAGTGGCGGATAAACCATGCAAAGACTCATTTGGCCCGATTTGCCTGGTTTGGGAGGTTATATTCCCTTACAATCACCTAATTTTCTGCTTTGCAATGTTAAATTCGTTTGCAATCACCTATTTTCTGGTTTGGGAGGTGATTTGGGAGGTTGGATTTGGTCCCAATCACCCTAATTTCTTGGTTTTAAAATGGAGGGAAAGGCTGATTCGGTGAACGCCTCCCTATTTTCAAATATGGTTTTCTTCGATGACAAGGGTGTATAAATTTGATAGTGTCAGATTCCTCTGTTTGTGAATCCTCCATTTCTGATTTTTGAATTGGTGACTCCTTTCAAGTAGCGCTAGGGACCTAACTAGAGAGATATCGTAAGTAGAGAAAATCACTCAAGAACAAAAGAGTATAGCCGAACCCTCGAGCTTCTCTTCTCTCCTTGATGAACCCTCCTTTCACCTACATGCAAATTTTAAGCCCATGGGAGCAACACATGAAGACCACCTCCTTCTTCTATAAGGCATGCCTAATTCAAGCTATGACTAGGACCTTGGAACTAGAACTTGAGGTATGTGAAATGAGTTCTTATCATTCCGAGATATTCTTTAGTGATATAGAATTTTGATTTATGATGGTAGCATTCTATTTTCCTAATTTGGTGATTTGATTTGCTCAATTTTCGATATTCTTTGCGTTCTGAAAAGTGGTAATTTGTATTATACTTCTGAGTTCAATATTTGATCTTAATTTCATGATTTTGAATTTTGTCATCATGGATAGTTTGCTGGCTTCGGTCTGTTAGACTCCGTCTTGTCAGCCAGCTGCAGTCAAATTCACCAAGGTTCATTTCTCGTCATTTGCAGTCATCAAATACCAGTTTGGTAAAAAAGGGTCATTTTAATCCTTGAGTCTAGGGTTTTGTCTCCAGAAGTGTTCACTAATGCTTGCAGGACAAAGAGAGCTTCAATAAGGTTTCACTTCAAAATTCACATTAGTAATAATGCTGAAGGACATTTCTTCTTTAAAACTTTGTTTTAAAGAAGAAATTATTAATTTCGTTTAATGCATGATTGATAAGGTTTTACAGTTCTTCAGGCAACCTGCCCATCTTGCTAGGTTCAACAGCTCCAACACCTGCAGGAAATCAATCAAGAAAAAGTCATCATTTCAAAGCAAAAAGTCAAAGGAAACGAGAAATCAAAGTTTGGGCCCAAAGTTGTCAAAGTGCCAAGACTCTACAACTTTACAAAGTGAATTTGCCAAAATCAAAGTCATCAAGATATTTTCATTGATTAAAAGGCCATTTGCACCCAAAGACCTCATTGAAGGGTTAAAGGAAGAATTTTTTTGTTTGGAGGCCGGAATTGCGCTAACAGTCAACGCGCGGCGCATAGAGCATATGGCGCGGCGCACTCACATGGCGCGGCGCACTCACATGGCGCGACACACTCACATGGCACGACGCACTCACATGGCGCGGCGCACTGAGCAGCCTGCACGGCACACAGAGCCAGAGCACTTGTTGGATGATGTGGATGCAGCGTTCTGCCCCTTCTGGTTCTGCAAATTTGGAGATGTGTTACTTTGAAGAGTCTCTCTTGAAGGTGAGCGAGAAAGAGATATATGGGATCACAAAAGGATACAGCGAGAGAAGTATTATCGGCAGTGGTGCCTCAAACACTGTGTACAAAGGGCAGCCTGTTAATGGGATGAAAGTGGCAATCAAGAAGCTCAAAGTTGAATTAGAAGCAGAGGCCCAACGCCGTTTTATGGCAGAGTGCAAGACACTGGGTAAAATCAGGCATCAGAACCTTGTGAAAATTATGGGTGTAATTTTCAATTGGGATGTCAAAATCCTTATACTCCAATTCCTGCCCAATGGTAGTTTAGACATGCATTTGCATGGGAACTCTACTCAGCTCAACTGGGCGACTAGGCTCAGAATTGCTATGGCCGTTGCAGAGGCATTGGCGTATTTACATGAAGGATGTGGAAGGGGTCTCGTTGACTCCATCAGCAGAGCAAGTATTATCTCCATAGGATGTGGAAGGGGTCTCGCCTTCTTCTTCAACACAGGCACAGATCCAGGACAGAGGCAAGAGGCCTATGCATGATGAGGGTCCTTCAGGAGGCTAGGACACTGATTTCACGATTATTGATGTTGATTGGAGCTCTCCTAGTTCGGAGCTAAAGGAGATCATCCAGGAGCAAAAGGCTGAGAATGACTCACTGAAAAAGAAATCGCAGATGAGTCAGTGGGTGATAAACTACCTGGAGCAGCGTAACAAATAGCTAGAGGATGAGCATACACTTTATGAGTTGCGGCAAATCCGTGAGGATTGACAATTGGCCCGAAAGAGACCTGGTGATATGACACCAGCTGATCGAGAGTCTTACCTCATACGTGTTAACATGCGTCTGGAGAAATTGTTGGCAAAGGAAAATAGAGACAAAGACATGCTTCGTCATATGAAAAATCATTATTGGGCTTGCATGCATGTCTGCAAAGCAAAAATGAAGATTCTAAAGAGGAGGCTGAGTAGAGCACTAAAACGGTGGAAAAGGCCTGATCCACTCTAGATTTTGGCCGAGGCTTCGTTAGCTGGACATAATACATGATGGAGGGTCTTTGCTCTGAATTTGAGCAAGTTCAGAGAAATTTTTGTCATTTTGAAATATTTTGGCCTTAAAACAGGTTTTTTAGCTATATGAGTAGCGCGTCGACGCACTCGCTTTTGATTGGGACACTTGTTGAAGGAAAACTTTATATCTTTGGGTTTTTCATGGCAATTTATGCATGCTCAAGTATTTCCGAAGCATTTCATCAAGTTATGGATGATCAAAAGGCCCAAAAACACCATGAAAACCACCTTGCTGCCACCTTTTGCTCTAGCAGGAAGTATTTATGGGAGAATGACATTTCGAAGGGGCAAATGAGCTCCAAATTGGGAAATTCCACTTGGGCTGGATAGCAGACATCTAGGGATTTCCAACCAGCTATTGTGAGCTTGATTTTGATGTCAGGAAGTGCCCCAAAAGTAGGCTGAAAGGCGCGCGACGCATAGAGCTCAGGCGTGTGGCGCATAGAGATTTTTGGTCAAATTTTCATCTTCCTACTCAGGAATTCGGCCAGTTTTCACCAGTTTCACCTTCTGATGTAATATGTGACTTATCTTGATGTAATTTGATGTGTATGATGTAACTTATAGGTAAGGAAAGATCAGAGGTTTTGCAACACCTGTTGGGATTCTTGTGGCTTTCAGTTCTTGATGGTGTTTTCTCTCAGTTTATTGTAAGTTCTTTCATGTTTAATGTATGCCATTCCCTTCTTATGCTTCCGAAACTAAATGAATGAGTAAATGAGGTTGAATCCATTGATTTCAGTGCTCTACCTTTGAAATTGTTTAGTTTTACATGTTTTCGCCTGTTTGGAGAGGATCCATGTTCTCCCGTGCCCTCTTCAGCTACTTTTCATTCTGATCCATCCATACACTTAATCAAAAAGCATTAAGACTACTGCCTACCTCGCCCCAACTCGAATTCTGCAAAGATCTGGCCTTATCCCCGGACCCAAAATTGTTTTTTTCCCATTTCTCTACCAAAACCCAAAAAATCAAAATCAAACTTTCCTATCTCTTTACTAGCCTAAAATCAGTTCCCATTCTAGAGTCATCTTGCACCCTATTGCTCATTTTATCGAGATTGACTGGAGAGACCCCTCTCCTGTCCTCGTAGGGCTAGCTACGAGGCTGAGCGTGGTTTGAAGTAGCCTTGAGTTTTACCTTATTTCAGCCTAAGGTAGATTTGAGCACTAACACGGTCCTCGGAGGACCTTCATCAATTCAGGACATGCCTGAAGGATCATTCATGGATTTCATTTGTTGTTTCTTATTTCAGGTATTGCCCCTCATTCTCTTTGGGTCACAACATAAATATGACTGAGTTTGACATTCACTCCTTATCATTCCCCTCTTCTATGGTAACAAATATTCACCATGCTGATCGAATGGAAATTCTTGTCTATTAGTACTTTTCCTTGGCTCGACTTATCTATCGCTCCTCATTGTAGAACAACAATTCTTGTCTATTAGTAATTGGCTTGCATACTTGTTTGATTAGAGCTTTAAGCTAAACAATTACTGATATATCATACATAATGAATTTCTTTATCTATCATCCTTTGATTAGGGCAAAGTACACTAGAAAGATAACCCCTAAAATGAAAAACCCCTTAAATTTCTACCTCGTATTCCTACCACCATTCTCACTGGATTCCTTAGTTTTGGCAAGATCACAATCTAGGCCTTTGTTCCCATCTTAAGATTCCTTTTCATTGATATGCGTTGGTTATATTATGTGCATATGATTAGAAGGGGATGCATAGTGAGGATGAGAAAACACAAAATATGTTGCATTTAAACTAGTGCTAGTGTTCTTGGTTCCACATTGAGTGTATGAAATCGTTGGTGTTTAACAATACAACAAATTGTGATCTCTAGGATTTTATTGTTAAGAAATAACCTAATGGTTTGAATAGTAAGAACATTTTTATGGATTTTTGTATGTTGGTTGAGAGATGTTGAGACTTCATGTGATATTATTCACGCTTCAATATAATCCCCTTTAAAGGATGTTACATTTGACTTTACCAGTGAGACCAATAAATCTTCCATAATGAATAGGTATGGAAATGCTTTAGTCTTTAACCCTTTTCATGCACTAATTGAGCTAAGTACATGGGCTTCAACAATGCTTCAATAGGTGCAAGGTACTGTCTAAGGATTTTGTTTTTTTTTTTGAGGCCTTGACGCTGTTGGAAAATTTGTGCCACATAGCATGGTTATCATGCTTGAGAGTTCACTCATTATGAAATTATGTCCCTCTCAGTGCTGGGACCTGAGTTATAACGAATGCCATTGTGCGTTCTATAAATTATTGTTTTTCTCTTACTCTGCATATGCAATCTTTAGTACCAAAATTATCTTCCTAGACCCAAAGAGTGTGTTCTTTGGTCCTTTTACTGGTAAGAAAAAAACTTCATCTACGAGTTATAACATTATTATTTATAGGAATAGTAAGAATTACAACCTTTGACATGCAATAAAGAATTAGTTTCTCCAAACATTCAAAAATAAAGGAATTCCACACAAACATAATAAACCCTGGAGAACCCTTGGAAGGAAAATTCATAATTAATAGAAGGGGACTATGCCACTTTTTTTGTGTCATTAATAGTTTTCAAAATAAAAAAGAGATATCCTCTATTAAGTATTTATTTCAGTAGAGTTTGAAGTAAAGACATTATGGCTTTTTCTAAAATGTTTACAGATATTATTTCTTCTCATCTTCTTTGCTTTATATTCCTTCTTGCTCCTCTAAGTGACAATAGATTTTTGGAGAACCTCATATCTTCCTTTATTTATCCACCTTTCACTTCATGCAATTCTCTATCATTTATCTTTATTCATCTCCCCTTATAAATCACATCAACGATTCAATGCTATGACTATTGAGTTCCACGTTTCCCTAATTATTTGTTACTCAATGAATTTTACTTGTATAGTAGTGCTTCCATTTCCTATCCTGGTGGTGAGCTGGTACTTACTGGGATGATATTATGGCTTAAGGTGGCACTGAGGTGGCTAAATTTCGAGTTTATTGATTTTCCTCTCCCTTCTTTCCTTCCCACATGCACAATGAACATATTTTTCCAATTTCCTTTATACTTACCAATTCAAAGGATATGGTCTAAATCCATTATAGATCAGATCTCATTCTAGAAGAATTTGGTTAAATACAAACTCAATAATTTGAAGTTATTCATGGATTGCCACTTTTGGTTAGCTTTGGCTCTATATTTTCAACTTTTTTCTTTGGCTTTGTCTCTTTATTCTTAGCTCCATTTATTGTTCTCTTGAAGAATAAATCATATATTACCCTTTGATTTGTGCTACTTGTTCATCTTGTATACAATGTTGTTGAAAATTAAAATAATAATCACCACAAGTAATTGATGACACAAAATATTAATAATTTGAAAGACTCGGTGGTTCATTACTCTTGGTTGTTGGCCCTTGACCCTAGGTCTCTATGGGCAGGCTCCTACTCTACCTCTCAGATCTGGCTCTTGGATTTCCACTGTGGCTTTATATTCTTAGCTCTAGCTCTTGTCATTTGACTTTTAACTCCAACTCTTGTAAATATAAGAATGATTAAGTATTCTAGCTATACATGCCTCAGAAATACACCTCAATCACAACTATGTGGATAACTAAATCATTTCACTAGAAACATTCCTCCAAAGAATTGAATGGATTAGCACCATATGGTCATCAACCATCTCATTGCATTGTAATATTTAGAATTTCCAATAACAATTTAGTTGAAGGGGTTAGAGAAAATTAAGGTAAGAAGGTTGTTCCCTTTGAGGGGAAATTGACTAACATGTAGGCAAATATAAAGGTCTATAGAATTTACTAAATGGAGATATAATAGGATCAACTATCATGTGTGGAAATGACCTAAAAACAAATACCATATGGGCTGACCAAAATAGAAGTATATGTCTTATTAGTGTAAAGAAAAAAAAACCACCTTCTGAGGTTTGGGGTGGTGTTACAAGGGGTTAAGGGGGTGAGTGTTACACTGAGAAGCTTGGGACTCAAGCACTATACCCTTTGATTTACACCAACTTCACATTGGTGAGTCAATGGCTGATATGTTTGATGTTGCATTGTTCTGAAATTAACAACTACAATAATTAAGGTTTTTCTTGTGGCTTTTATATGTCTAGAATCTAGATTTCATTTTGTACTCTTGGGAGATGAACTTTTCAATTTTTTACTCCCAAATGGTGCACCCAACCTTGCTCCTATAGTGGTAACTATATATCCACTTCACTTTATATCAAGAATTTCCTCAAGATCCAGACCGAGTCAGGATTCCCAATGATGAAAAAATTTGCGGTTGTTTAACAACATTCATTAAAATTCTAATGCAAACTACAGATGTAATTACAAATGCTCACATAGAATTCCCATTTAACACATGAAAGTTTCATTGATTTGCCCACTTCTTAGCATGATATATGGCTACACAAATGTAAAACAACAAGGGAATTATACAGCAAATTCATATGAAATTTACTCATTTAACAATGGATTTCATGCTAGATCATGCCTACATTCAAATCCACGAGGATTAATATTCTATTTTCTGCACAGAATTCAAAGAGTCACTAATTTGTCTAATATAACATGTACAAAAAACTGACTGCATGGAATGGGAATGATTCAAAGCCCATCCATAGATATCTAGCATGGATATCGACCCAAGCCAAACTAGTAAACCAAAAGGACTAAGATAGACCTGCAAGGATGATGTTGTTTCAATGTTATACAAATGAATTATTATATTTTATGTCTTAAAAGTTAATAGTTTCCCATTATCATTGTTAAATAATTTTTGTGAAATTCCATTTTGCCTCAAAATTCAGTTTTAGATATATGTTCTTTCAATGTTGACTCAACAATTCTTTTGCAAAGTACAATTCTATTTTCTATGAACAAGTGAATTTATATGAAGCATATCTCAACTCTTGGAAACTGTTGATGCAGGTTTGCATATCGATTTGAAATTTTACTTGTGGAATATTTAGTGAGATGTCAAAAGATAATCGTGGGAAGAAATCATGAAGGCAAATGGATGTATTATCATACTTTCAAAAGGCTCCATCCAAAAATACACATTCTCTTCCTGATTCAAGCTCCTTTGAACAATATGTTACTGAGAGAGGTTAACTCTTGTGGAAATGCATTTGATATCCATACAATGGATGAAATAATAGGTTCCTCACGTGATCAGGGTGAGATAAATGCAGTTTCAATATAAATTGGTGATGAAAATATTAAAGATTTTTCCTTGGAAGGTGACACAATCCATTCACGGAAAAGGAAGAAAGGCTAGTGGACCATAAGGAGACGATTCCAAAAAAATTGGGTCTCAGGTTTTCCATTTATTGAAGAAATACCTCCCATAAATGAGAACAAGGTTTTCCAATAAGTTAGATGTAATGCGTGTAGTTGGAAAACTTGAAAGGTAGTGAAATTTCAGATGAAGCTAGATACATTACAAAAGCATGCAGGAAAGGTGTATGAAAAGAAAATTGTACATGGTAAAGAGAAACATATTGTTAGATGGAAATCTTCTGAGGAATGTCGACATATTGAATATGCAAAAGAATATAAAAAATATTTAATAAGTAAGAGGAAACTTGAGGCAAGTGGAGGAACCATCATATCTCTATTTGAAAAGACGACGAAAATAAGTTTGTTATCCAAGACGATACAATTGAGCACTGTGTTTCACATCTTATCTAAAGGTCATCCTATGACAAATTATCGAGATCACATGAAATTTCTATCTTTTCTTCGAGTGTCAAACTTTCCATCTTCTCATTGGTCTGTAACCAGTGGTTTGGAATGGGCAAGACATCTAGCTCAAGTAGAAAAGGGTGATTTGAAAGAGAAGATTGAAAATGATAGGTTTTTGGCATTGTCTTTGGATGAGGTTATGACTATAGATAATATTTCATGGATTTGCATGAGAATTTATATGATTAATGACCATATTAGGAATTCATATCTACTTAGAAATAAAAAGATGAGAGAGACTTCTATAGATGAAAATATTTATGAGCTTGTTCTTAATGGTTTGAAGGAAAGTGGTGTGGATCATTTAATGATTACAAAAAAGTTGGTATGTGTTGGAGCAGATGGAGCATCGATAATGCAAGAACAAAGGAATGTCCTTTGTGTTAGGCTACAACTATCAACTTCACCATATGCTTAATATTCATTGTATGGCTCATAGGATGAATCTTGCATTTAAAATAGTAAGCAAGTTTCCATCAGTTTCAAAAGTTGAAGGTCTTGTACGTGAGACTTATGCATACTTTTCTCGTAGTCCCAAACTATATTTAAAGTTTCAACAATTAGATATGGTGTTACGGATGGAAAAAAATTACTGAAAGATGTTGATACAAGATGGATTTCATTAATGGACCAACTCAAAGACTATTTAGTGAGTTCAAATCTTTAGTAGGGTTGATGTATGAAAATTGCTACAATGTAGACAAAGCTCAAGATATTATTTCTCGACTAACTAATATAGAGACATTATTGACATTGGATGGAATTTTCCTATGCTACATGAAATGAATGTCCTCGTGAAAATGTCTCAGAATCACACAATGTATATTGCGGAATACACAAATGTGAGAAAGTCAGCATGTCTTGCATTGGATAATTTGTATATGATGCTAGACTCTTTTACTGGTCCAGAGTTTAAAATTTGGACTAAGATCATCAATATAGAAAATATTGATTTTTTTTTTCTATGTTTGATGAAAAAGGGATACTATGTATCGCAGTGTGTGGGTATATGGTTCCCTTTCATTATAGTAGTAAGACGGGACGAATCACCAAAGATTGCCCTGTGTCAAGAGACCAATTTGATAATATTATGATTTCAGTGAGACAAAATTTGATAGAAATTGCAAGATCACTATCACCAGAGATAAGAGAATGATTTACTCGAGATGAATTGTTGGAGGCCATGTGTGTGGTATACCCTCAATATTGGAATAATTGTTAATGTCGAAGAACTTTAAAAGCTGATTTTCAAAAAAGATTAAAATGTTTAGTAGACCATTTTTGTAAGAAAGTCTCGATACATGGAGAAAAAATCGAAGGTATTTTAGATTCATCAAAATTGTATCAACAAGGTGGATGCTTTGCTGAAACAATGTAGAAGCAATATCCTTTTTTGGTTAATCTTGATGAAAATGGTGCTACAACAAGATTATGAACTACTTTAAGTGCTAGCCAATACCTACAAGAAAACATATCAGTTAATTTCAAATTAGCAGATTTGTGTCAAACCATGATTTTGGGATGAGTGGAGGATGAGAGAATTTTTAGTGCATTATCATTCTTGAAGTCAAAGTTGAGGAACAAGCTTGATAAACATGTGGATACATGTTTAAGATTATATGTAGCAAAGTATGACATTGACAATTTTCCATATGAAAGAGAACTAACTCTTTGGCGATTAGATTGTGATAGAAGGGGAGAAAACAATATGACAAATTTATCTAATGAACTTGATATAGAACATAATGTTTTGGAGGCTCATAATGACAGTTCATTTAGAGAAGATCATGTTCAGAATTCAGAAAATGAGGACCAAGATCAGAACTTGGAAATTAAAATACCCTAGGACACTTATTTTGGTATACATGTTCGATTGATCATGCAAGATTACTATATGTCAAATTCAGGTAAAAATATGTTATATATTTTTATTTTTCATTGTAATATTACAATGACATTATTTTGATGCGTGCTATTTTAAGATTGATGTTTCATATTTAATCATTACATTGTTTGTTTCCTATATGTGACGGGAAATAAAGTTGGATTTGATGAGCTTGGGACCTATTTATTTTCACATAGATAATGTCTGACTATTATTAAATGATATATAATTAATTTAACAAGACTAACACAAAGCATCAATGGGCTCATTCAAGTACATGAAACTACCTTGATGTCTAACTCTGATATCTTGGAAAATTTTAATGGTTTATATGTTGCTTGTATTTGGGGAATTTTATTGACTTTTGAGTTTTGTTTTGGTCAAATATTATGTTAGTCCCTTGAATTATTTTAGTTCTTACTTCATGCATAGATTCATAGATCTAGTTTTATAATTATTATTGTTTTCTTTACATATTTTGTGGTTTGAAGAAAGTTGTTTTTATTTCCTTTCACTTTGTGGCATGACTTTGTAGACTACTATTCTTATTTTATATTTTCTTGGAAAATAATTATTGATATTTGGAAATGGAAATGAGTCATGGGTAGCTAAGCGAAGAGAAAAATGGTTTATGTACTAGGTTTCTGCGCGTTCATCGTAGGAGACCTATTGACATGAGACCAACATTATTTTGTATAGTATTGTTAGTCATTGTCAGCCATGATTTCAATTCTTTCAGATACTAAGTTGTTCGGGTCCCCACATGTCCTTAGGACCATTAAGGGATGAGATAACATGAGTTAGTCCAAATCATGCCCCGGATTTACTTTTTACCTATTGATGTAAGTTTTTTGTTACCACTTATCACCAACAAAATTAGACCATAACATAACCCAACTTGAAGACAACACCTCTCATATTTCTTTTACATAAATTCTATATGGGTCTCCCTACTATACTTTCCCAAGACCAATGTCCCTTCTTGTTAGGTCTCTCCACCATACCACTAATCACACAATAGACACACACTAGTAACTACCACATTCTATAAATCTCTCTAGTCTCAGTTATTGGTGTCCCTATCACACTCGACCAATACAATATTGTAAGTCTATTTTTTATGATATCTTTATTTTTTGTTATTTTGTGTATTTAACTTTAGCACCATCCTAGAGTAATGCTTTAGTGTCCTTTGGATTTGATCTTTGATTGGAAATGAAGTCGGATTTGATGAAGTTGGGACCTATTTCTTTTCACATAGATAGTGTCCCAGTATTAAATGATAAATAACTAATTTAAGAAGTCTAACACTAAGCAACGATGGGCTTATTCAAGTACATGAAATTGCATTAATGTCTAGCTCTGATACCTTGAAAATTTTAGCAGTTTTTTTGTTGCTTGTTTAGAGGATTTTTTCAAGTTTGAAATTTTTGGTTTGTTTTGGTAAGATTTTTTTAGTCCCTTGACTCATTTCATGCATAGATCGAGAGATGTAGTTTTATTTTTATAATTATTATTGTTTTATTTACATATTTGGTGGTTTGAGGAAAGATATTTGATTTCCTTTCAATTTGTGGCATGATTTCAACATCTTCACCTTTTAGAATATAATAAAATATTATTCTTATTTTATATTTTTTTGGAAAATAATTATTGATATTTGGAAAGGGAAAGAAGCCCTAGGTAGCTAAGCAAAGAGAAAAATGGTCTATGTACTAGGTTCCTGCACATTCATTGTAGGAGACCTATTGGCATGAGACCGACATTCCTTTTATGAAATTAGACTTTTGATGCCAAGGTAGACCTAAGTTCCCTAACCTGGGAATAACAGTGACAACTGATCATAATGCTAAGGAGATTAGAATTTTGGTTTCAAAAGCAGGATTGTGAAAATTGTTTGAATTAGTTCTTATTTTGGTCATATTTACTACCAAATTTGTGTCTTGTTGATGTCTTACATTTATAATGACCTTGTGCAGAGTTGGTTTGAAGAGCCTGATGTTAGTGCGAGAAGACTCTCTACAAACCACAAGGACTTCATTGACTCAGATGACCAATGCTTGGAGGGAAGTCGATGTTCTTGGTGTTGCCGAGTCTCTTCGCTCGAAGCATCAACAAATACAATGGTATGGCCCTAACATCACTTAATTTGATCCTCTTTACTAATCTCCTAACATCATTTCAATACATCAAATTGTTCTATTTTCATGGAATTCAAAGATACACCAGTAATGTTATTTTGTCTTGGAAATCCTAAATTATTTTGTTCTGAGATCACCCAATTTGAGTTTTTCATTGCAGCGACCACTTGATCCTTTAACAAGAATTTGAAATTCAAAGCGTAATAAAGCTCTTTTAGTTGCTTTCCAGAAGAAGATTGCTACAAGACAATGAATATCACTGTGATTAAACTAGATGCTGCACTTGGTACCATAGGCCTTGTAAGAGGGTTGTACTCCATTTCAGTCTATGGCAGTACACTGATTTCTAACTGCTCCATGTACAATGACATATGATATAATATATTACCCACATAGCTGTAACTTATAATCTTCTAATAGATCATGCAATGAAGAAATATTTATCTTTGAAAAGCTATGGACCCACATCATACAACTTGATAATTAACATGAATTTTGAATGTATGAATTTGTACAGATATTTTTACTTGGGTTTTGTTGGGTCCCTATAATACTAGTGATTACCCCATTACTATTGTAGTTATACCCCTTATTAATATTGTTGTGCCCCTATTTCCCCCATATTGTTATTATTGTGCCCCATAGAATCCCTCTATTGTTAATTTTTGTGGCTTTATATTATTATTGTTAGGTCGGCTGGGTTATATTGTGACTCCTTAGACTCCTATATATAGAAAGGAGGTTTTGTCATTTGAAAAATCCAAGAATTGTTCATTTATGTAATGTAAAGGAGGTTTCCCCCTCGAAGAGGCTGAATTCTAAGGCGTTGATCTATCTTTTCTATCTTTTCTTGAGTTGATTTCATAACATTTGGTATCAGAGCTTTGGATTCTAGGGTTTCGCTGCTCCAAATAGGTCATCATGGAATTTTCGCTATAACTTTTTTCTGTGACATTTTAGAAGTCACAAAAAAAACCCATTTGAGAAGAAATCGTGCTGAACCTTGGGTCCGAATTTCAGATCTTTTAACACGATATTTGCGGAGATATGATCTGAGGAATTTGGTCTTTTTGCAGACTCCTAAATTACATTCCAAACAGGTGACCTGGGGAAAATCATCATAACTTTCTCTCTGGGGATCGGATTGAAATTTCGTAAGAAGGTACAGAAAGAGGATGGACTGTAGTTTCTTGTAT
>APFE030125720.1:186053-225711 GCA_000404065.3 Pinus taeda | reverse complement strand
CAACAATAAATCAGCTCCTGAACTGAAGCAACTTCCAGACGATATGACCATCACGCCTTGGAGGGCGATGCAAGGAGTGAAAGATGAAAAAATTGTCAAAACAATATTATCTCGTGTGAGGTCAGGGGAATTATCATTGAAAGAAATGTTTGAAGAATTTCAAAAGTAAGTTTGTTGAATTATTTTTACTTATTTCCAGGATTATAGTTATCTTTTAAATAAAACATGTTGTTATTGGTAGTATTTGTTATACATATCATTATATTAACTTTTCTTACTTTATCTATGCAGTCACAAAGTTTACATGAAAATTCAGGAACAAATGGTTAAACTGTTGAATGAAGATAGTTGGGATGATGTTGTACGCAACTATCCAGATTCAAGTTTTACATCAACATTAAAAGCTTTTTATCTTGCATTTAAAAAGGTAACTTGATTTATACATTCAGTTTTAATCATCTGTGTACTATTTTTAATTTAAAACTTACACATACATTTGTTTGTTTGGTAAAAGATGAAGAAAGAAGATAATGGAGCACTAGACAGTTTCAAGACTTTTATTGAAAAAATAGAGATTGAAAGACTGAGAAAGCAACGTATTAAGAATGTTGTACTTGATCCAACTCTTAATCATTTCATTTGGAATGGGCTAGACACTATTCAATATCAAGTAATACAAGGCGACTGTGAAGACATTACTAAACTCGTACCAAAAAGGGATTATGCCCTGGTTATTGCAGATATTCCCCATGGTTTTAATATTCCAAACATTGACTATGATAGTGACCCTTATACTTATCAAGCTCTTAGTAAAGTGGTTGCGGGATTTGTAGAAGTCACGTCATCACCATTATGGAGATTTGTGACATTTCATTCAGACACACAATTGGCAATGATATTGTCAAGTTTCAAGGGGAAAACAAATTCAAGGATGCAGCTTACATGGTAAGACGTTTAAAATGTATATTTGATTAATGTTGAAAAATTCATTTATGTACAAGTTGATTGAACTTTTACTATTTCATGTTACAGGCAAAATTCAAATCTTCTTAACCACGAAGATTAACTATTTATAAATGAGTGTGAGTTCATTCATATTGATAATTGGGAAAAAGATGATAGTTATATGTCTATGATTTTTAATCGAGTAGACAGAAAGAGTCGTAGCCAAATACTGGCTTATGATGTTGTTGTGAGAAAACTAACATATGAAGACAAAGAAGCAAAATGAGAGATAATTAGCATTTATGAAAAACCACAATTATTGATTAACTATCTTATAGGCATATGTTCAAATGAAGGAGATTGGGTTCTGGATTTATTTTCTGACTCAGGTAAGTTTTATTATATGGAATTGAATTTCAATATGTTATTTTTTAATTAATGTCATTGTACTAATTTACTTCATTATTTCTTTTGTGATTGATAATTAGGTACAACACTAGCATGCTGCCTTCAAAAAGGAAGAAATTGCATTGCAATTGAAAAAGATCCATTACAGTGCAATTTCATTCAGCAAAGAATTAATGCTCTTCAATTTCTTTCAGATGCAATGCAAGAAAAATTGGGTTGAAGAAATGGAACTTTAGTGAATCACGTGTAGCAAAAAAGGCAAAGGAACCTCAACCACCATTACATGGGATGTTTGGAAAGACATACATTGGGAGATTCGCAGACATCAAAGATCCATTAGAAGACGAAAATGAGTAAAAGGAAGCAGAAAATATTGTGGAAGAAGACAATAATGAAACTCTAGAGGACGAAGAGTTTGAATTACATGATATTGTTGATTAAATTTAAGTTATGCTTGGAAATCAAGCTCATTTTTTGTAACTATTAAGTAATTATACTTGCAATGTTTTGACTTTGACATTTTATGAGAATAATATACACTCAATTAAGGTTGTTATGTGTTGAATATTTGCAATATGTGATTTTCGCATTAATTTTTAAGTTAACCATTATTTTTTGAAAAAACAAAGTGATTATTATTATTTTTTTGATATGAAATTCATAAAAAAAACTATTATTTAACTATTTTTAGTTAATTTTTTCGTATAAAGATTGTGATTTTCGCATGTTAATTGTAGCAAAAAATTACCAAAACGTGTAGTTTTTTAACTATATTTATGTTAAAAATGGCTATTTTTATGTCAATTGTTAGAAAATATTGTTTTTTAGAAACAATTATTTCTTGTGGATTGAAAAATTAATTAACAATGTATAAATATGTAGAATATTGAAAATTCAAAATATCAACCTTCTTTTTTAAATATTCAAGACAATAAAAACCTCACTACAAAAAAAAAAAAATTTAAAATAAAAACAAGACAATATGAAGAAAAAGACTACTTAAAAAATTATTAAGTTTACAAAATAATTATTTACATTTCATACATTAGAAGATAAAAAAAAAAAAAAAACATTTAAAAAAAACAGTCTGGTGCAGAATTACCACGTTTTTAAATCAACATAATAAACACTACCATCATAAAACACAATGTACATAAAAAAAATTATAGTGCCAAAAACTAAGCTTTAAAAAACACATGTGTGTTCTGCATAACCCCTTTTCAAAATCGAGTCACTTTTTTGCTATCTCTACAAAACGGGTAACAGTATGGGTTCCCGTTTCAAAGTTTACATTGTTTAGGGCTTTGTATATTCTTATCTTGTCAGGTTTTAAGGACTCATTAGAGGCATCCATTATGCATTTTCTAGGAATATTAAACTATTTATCATACCAAGGGTTGGCCATTATATTTTCCTTTTGACACATTACCTCAATAGAGAAAAAGTGGAGAGGGTTTCTCCAAAATTATGATATAGGTATTCAATATTGTTCTTATTTGATACATTATTTAAATCCTTAAAATAAATTAATTGTATTTTTTGTCAAAATCAAGTATTTTTTGTTGTCAAAATTATCTTCAATGGTGCTTTTATGTATAACAAATTTTAGAGTTAGGGTTAAAGGTCTATGATTAGAGTTTGGTTTAAAAGGTCAATATTTACTACTTGGTTGTATATGGGCTATTGGATATCACATAATATATAATACTACCACCAATCCCATGAATAAAATTCATCTAGTAGGGTTTTTTCCACTTCACTCGACCATTCAAACATTATATCTTGAGAACTACAGAGCTTAATTATCTCATAACCAAACAAATTCTCAACTAGGTCTTTAGAGTTTCTTTTGTATTACCAGCTAAACAAAGGTATTCATATAGCCACATGTGTTTAGGGTAAGAATCATTGCTTAAAATAATGACTTAATTAGTTTTATTATAACAAGAAAGACTCATAACCCTGATTAGGGTGGTACCCAAAGAACAACAATGGGAGATACAAATGGTTTAAATTACCACGAGGGGAGGATTAGCACAAATTTAAGGCTTCCACCATAAGTAATAGGTGGTGGTAGTGTAATGGTGCTAGCGGCCAATTTTCCTATCGATAGTAGTGTAATGGTGCTAGCGGCCAATTTTCCTATCGATGCAAAGTCATTAACATCACAAAGTCATTCTACATGATTGTTCGCTTCACGATGTTGTCAACTTAGTGGAATCATCTTGATGTTTTTATGAATTTGGAAATGGGTATGATACCATTTTTTTGTGGTGCACAGAAGAAGTTTGCAAGGATTTCTCTCTGTCTGATTCTGTGAGTTATCCAATCTTCCATTAAATGTTGAATGTTGTTGTTTCTATCCCAATCGAAGGGGCTGACTACAGTCTGTTTAACTTAACTGCCCCTTTCTTTACATCTCTTTGTCTTCATTAGAAGTATTTATTATGTCTTGGTTCCAAAAATTCACTTGTTTAATCTATTGGTTGCCTATCCCTATTGTGAAGGAGTGAAATAAATAAGGAAAAGGTGCACTTTACGAAGGGGGTTAGCAGATGTTGGCTTCAACAATCCAAATTGAACACTTAATTCATCAGCTCAAGCACTCTTATAGGTAATTTGGCCTATCACTTATTCATTCCTCTCCACAAATTTAACAAGACATGGTTTGAAGTTTTCATTGTATCAACCGATTATAGTGGTGTCTACCCCAAAATTTTGGAAGTGGAATTTATAAGATTTGAATGTGGGCATAGAATTTTGTAGTTTGGTATTTGGACATCCCTCAATATCTTTGAAGATTCTATTGTGGTATTTCCTATTCCTTTTCATTTTAGTGGTGTACCCTGTTCAAACTCCCATACTCTCACCTTTGGAAATCCCCTACTCTCAACCTCTCCCTATGCATAGCATTGGAGAACCCCCCTGTTGGAATCAATCTTATTCATTGAACCTTATATCACCTATGTATCCTTCTACTTTGTGCTTTCTTAGCCATACTTCACATATTCCACATTAGTGAGCTAGATGCCATTAAGGCTCCTCTTCTTGGGTATAAGGGAGTTCCTAAGTTAGATTAAGAGCTCATAATCTCGCAAGGAGTTATCAATCATAGACCCCCAAACAAGAAATGGCTCATGCAAAAGATGAAGTGTAGGCTAATCGAGATGAGAAAAATGATGTCAAATTCCTAGCATGTATAGCTGAGCGGATGCCTGACTCGAGCCATACCTGGGGTCACTAAAGCCAATATCTATGTCTGATTGAACTACATTGGAACATGAAATCCTTGCTTAATGAACTATTGCTGGAGTATAATGATGCAATAAGGGAGATTTTGATGCAGATGTATGAATTGCAGATGGAGAATAGAGATTGTGACACCCCTGATATACTTTTCCCCTAAATTTTGTAATGTAGTGATACTCTGAATTATAAATGAATATATTTTTATGTAATGGCCTAAAAATTGGGACCACATATCCATGATCAAAGGGGGAAGAAGAAATATAAATCCAGGTGGGGTTAGATGTCATCTTTAATTAATTCTATGGTGCAAATAATAAGAAAAAGAATAGGAAGAGTCCAATAGGATCATGAAGATACGCCATGAGGAAATAATAAAAAATTAGCCACACAAAAATGTTAGAATTGTATTTTTATTCTTGAGAAAGCACATGAGAAGTGCTAGAGACACCTTTAAAGTCGAGGGAATGAATTCCTTGGGAAGCTAAACTATAGCCTAGAGAAGCTCAAGAAAATTTCGAGGAAAGTGTGAATGAGTGCTTTCCAAGAATAGGCTAAGAAACCACTTAGGGTGATTTCTAAAGAGATGATAAACCACCTGATTTTATAAGTAATCCCCATTCTCTGTGAGCTAAGTATGACCTCCTACTGAAACTATTGAAGAAAACCCCCCCTTAGATTGTGGATATGGCTTGGGGGTGACTACTACAAGTGATTTTGGCTACAGGGAGTCAAAGGTTGGTTAGAAAATCGAAGTCCTAGCTTTAGTTTTCCATTTGTTCAATTTTAAATAAATGCACTTATATGAGCAATGTGAAATTAAATATTTCTCTTTTGGAATTCAATGTGTAGCTTTGAGAAATGTTACATAGTTGTAGGATGCTAGTGCATGAGTTTTACTGGCTGAAATGCTTGAATGTTATATAGATTTCTTATAAGTCCTATCATGCATTTGTAAGCTAAATGATTGAACTTGTCTATTTACTATAAATGGAGTGCATTATGTGTTTAATGTGTTGATAAATAGCTTGATTTATTGACAATGGATGCCTTTTTCCTTGAGTGAGAATGAGAGGTTATTCCTTGATTATTTTCTCATGAAATAGGTATATATTTATTTTTCTATTTCAAGCATACATATTGATCTAAATGCCTACGCATGGAAATAAATAAAGTTTCTATTGATTTCGTATATGGTTCATAGGGTAAATGAATGAATAATTATATCTATTCATGATATGGTTCTATGTTTAATTTTTAATCTAAGAGACTTCTACATTTATGAAATTTTATGAGCTTCAAATTTGTCCAATGGGCCTAAGTATAAGTGGATGGATATAATTTTGTTTTGGTTATTAAGTGTTTAACGGATTTGTCTAAAGACCTAAGTGTGGAAGAGAAAGATAGATCTCAAATAAAGGCTTGAAAGTCAACGTCAAATCTAATATGGCCATCAAGCCTTAGTTTTTCTTAAACTGTAGAGATTTGTTTTATCTAAATAAAGGTATACATATGAATTCCACGCTAGGTCAAGGCCATATAAGCTTGGTTGGGATAGTACTATATATATCCACACACACACACATATACCCTCATATATGAATGGAGATTTGAGGCCCAAGCTGAGTCTCACTAGGACTTGAATGGCTAAGACTTGATGCTAGGTTCAAGAGGTAGGCACCAAATGTTTGGGTAAAAGCCCAACTATGCATATTCTCCCTTGTAGGATGCACAACACTAGGAGTCTAGAGGATTACAAGAAGTGGGTTCAAACCTTAGATGTCCTTATAAATCAAATTCCTTAACGTAGCACACAAGCATAAATGATCTAGGTCATTGGTTTCTACGATGCATTTCTACAGTTGGATAGGCCTCAGAAGTATTTCCATAGAGGAGTAATCCCAGTGAGTACGAAAGGAGACCAAAATGATCCTGCTAGGATTATATTGCCAAGACAATGTGGACAGTGGGGTCGTTTCCAGGATTTTGATGAATCAGGGTGGAGGACCTTGATTTTCTTTATAATGTGAAATTTGAATTTTACCACACAGAGGAGGACCAGGTGGGACCCATGACGTGGTGACTAGAAAGTAGGAAATCTATCACAAAGATTTGTGGGTTTCATGGGGCCGAGTGGTCGGTAAATGGGTGAGATGTGGCACACCCTGAGGGGAGCCACATGGAGGGAGACATCACCTTGACGAAAATGGGCCACAAGAGTCTCCTTGATGCCTTATCCCCAGTGATTTCTTATTGAATTTGGTGCAAACCTTTTGGGATTTAATCCCTAGGGTTAGGTGGTCGTAGTGGTGTCGACACACATAGATGTAAGGGAGAAAGATGCTAGAGATTGGCTGAGGTAGAGTTGAGGGGGTAGGTGGCTAGGTGTACTTCCACATCACCCCAATAGTTTGAATGCTTTTCAAAAGAGAATAGGTTAGGACAATGTGGCATCATGGAGCCTTAACATGATGTGGTAGCTAATAGGGTTGGGACACATTGGAGGATGGGTGGACTAGGGGTCCTCTTATCCCTCGTAGGTCTTCCTTGACAATATTGATGGGAGGGTGCATTGGGATGCACTAGGATTTTAATCTCAAGGTGGCGTAGCCACAGAAGGGCCTGCAACCCTACACCTCACATATAATATATGTTCACTCGAATCATGGAAAGGTATATTTTGTAACCACGGTATGTATGGGTCAACAACTGGGGTCATGAGGTTAGGTGGTGTTGAGGTGGATATGGCATGGATAACCTTGTGGGTGCCACAAGGGACCATGTGGGAACCACGTGATAGGCCAAATTGAAATGATACTATCTAATAGGCTAATCTTTGTAACAACCATATCTTTTGATCCAAGAGTCAGATTAAGGAAAATTTTATATCGTAGGAAATGTCTCATTGAGAGAACACAAAAATATCTTCCATTTTAAGTTTTGATGAAGTTAAAAAAAGTGTCAAAATTTTAGACCCCATTTCCACAATGGTACCTTGGAGATAAGGTCAACATAATAAATTCCCTCTTTCAATTTTAGTAGGACAATGGATGGTAAGGGGGTGTGTTACAAAATGGTACCAGAGCTTCAGGGTTCAACACTTAGACTATATGGCTCTATCAGAGAAGAACTGAAGATCAAAGGTTCAACACTAGACCTTTGGGAATAAATTGGAGCCCTAATGATAAAATTAATAGAGTATAGGTATAATGCTTGGATCTTTGGAGATAACAGGAGCTCTAGCTCTAAGTGTAGTAGCTGAATATGATTGTATGCCTTTTATAATATTTTGATATGAAATTACATGCTAACTACAAGGATGTTCTGATGTAATTTAACTAATTAGTGAATGCAATGGTATTGCATGCAATTACTATTAAGCATCTTGAAGGTCTAGATAGTCTATTACTGTAACCACAGATGCTTGGTATTTTGATAGAATTTCCTGCATTGTTTGTACGTAATTGTTTGTAGTATACTAGCACTATTGGTTAAATGGTGTATTCTTACACTCTTGGAGTAAGTAAGCATGTGACTGTTTATGTGATATGAGGGATTGGGGAAATCCATGTGTTTCTTGTATTACATAGCTTAGATGCTTTTTACTAAATCACACACACACACATGAAAATTTGAATTTTGAAATGAAGTTGATGTATGTGTTAAATTATGTTTTGGTTTGAGATATGTGCCTGATGAAAATTTTGAGTTGTGTGAATAGTTGTAGGATAACATCCTTGGCTTAGAATCGAAAGATGGTAGCTAGTGTATTTGTTTATATTTCATTAAGCCGCGAACAACTGAAGTGTATGTGGCAACATATAGGAAGACTTAGTGGTAGAAACAGGGGAAACATGACCATTGTAACATGATAGGAACCAAAGAGGAGAAGATCCTATGGAAGATTATGATCCTTCAGGGAATGGAGGACTAAACTTAGGGACTTGGAAGCTTAGATAAATATTTTCCAAGAAAAAATTTAGGAAGCTTGATAGGAAACAACAAAAATTGGCCGAGTGGAACTCTAAACTACAAAAAAAATTACATAAATTGACATATCAAACTAAATCCTCAAAAGGGGAAAATGATATTAGAAATAGGAGGCCCTGTGAGTCTGAGAAGGAAAATAATCCCATCTCATGTTGGTCTTGTGGGGAGGAGCATTTAATACAATATTGTCCCCACAAGATGAAAAAGAAAGTAAATGACTCCTTTGAACTACATGAATGTGGAGCTACAATCCATAAGGCTTGATCGAAGAAAGTCTCAAATTAATTTTGTTGCAAATGTATATACATATTACTAGGGACATGTATATGCATGGTATGATGGATGAAAGTGCCTTAAATGTCAGACTCAAGACATTGAGCCAATTTTTGGGACAAATTTATTTGATGTTTTTATGCTATACTTTTAAACTTTAGTTGTGTGATTGATTATTAATTGATTGTTGTTATCGATTGTATTTCTTTTTGGGATGTTTCCTTTTTTTTTCCTGTTTCTTTTATAAAAAAATTTAATTTTTTTTTATTTACATACTTAGGGGCCTTGGAACAAGTTGGTTGGGGTGACAGGAAAGCCATAGATTCTTAAGAAAGGGGGAAGTGCATGATGTCCATGGATAAGAACACATTGAGAAAAAGGGAATCCCTACTGATTTACGATTCTAATATCATGTGAACATGAGTCTCCCATTGTGCTCATGGTAAGATTGGGAACATGGGAAAAAAGGAGGAAGTATGACCTAGTTTACATGAATAAAGACGGTGTGGTATCTCGATTCTCTGTGATATTGTGTGATGTGTTGAGTTATGAGTATATGTGTATTTGTTGTACAAGTGTATATGTTGTATTGTTCCATACATACATTTTATTGTGCTATGTGTATATTGTATTGAACCACGTGTATATGTGTGTGCATTATGTCATGTGTTTGGGACAAGTAAGTATGGGACTGTTTGGAAGGTGTGGGATACAAATATAATTATGTTGACAAAATACTACTAGGATTGGTAGTGCCCATATTTGCAGAGTAGTGTGTGTATATATTATATATATATATAATATTATATATATATATATATATATATATATATCCACCACAAGCACGTTCTAGAGTAGGGCAACTGATCTAGTGTGTAGGAAGCTGAAGAGAAGAGAAGAGAATGGATTGGATGCTTGCCAAAGTTGGAAAACCAATCTAGTGTGTAATGAGAGGAATGAAGGCCATTGGGTGCTTGCTGGGTTTGACAACCAACCTAGTGTAATCCAAAGATAAGTATTAGTAATTCATTATTTTTTATTAATTTCCAAATTATGAACATGAATTGGTATTCTAATTTATGATAGTTGGTTTATAAGCTAATTTGGCATTGCTATAATAGGAAACAAAAAGGAAATTGCAAATGTCACCTCATGAATAAGTTGTTAATGAGGTATAGAGTTAAATTATTGCAATTTATTTATGATGCAACTCATGGAGATTTACATTCTATGATGTGGGAAAGCATGGAATTTCCTGGTTTGGGTGGATGGACTTGGATGCAAGTTGAATGGGAGCAACTTGAAGATATCAGGGTGCAAAGCGGCACACCAATTAGATATTTTAGGAATAGAGCCATTGTGGGACACTAGCAATAATGGTGTCAATTGATTGTAAACAAGCATGAGATGACCAATGTGAATGTTTACAAGTAGATATTTTTTTTTCCTATAAAATCTTTCGATTCAAGGAAACCTTGCCAAGGAATATATTTCCTGAGGTACTAAGAAGTAGAGAAGGTGAAGTTAGAAAATGGTATTGTTTTTTAAAGGGTTCATGAGCCTAGATGATCAGAATGAGAAGCACATTGGGGGCATACTAGGAAGAAATGGGTTGAGAATGATTAGTTGAAGGAGAAAGGAGCACAAGGATAACAACATTTAATATTGGAGGCAATAAATACTCGAGAGAAAAGGAAAAGATCCAAGTTGAATGTCGTGCATCACAAGCACTAAAAGACTGCAAAAGGGCCATTGGGAAATGGTTGATTAGATGCAAGCATCAAATCCTTTATTTTGTTTTTTGAAAAAAAGGATCCAAGAGCCATGTGTGAAACTTAGATTTTTTTGTTCCTTGCTGATAAGAACACTGAGGATGATGTTCCCTTTAAGTGGATGGGGTTTGTGACATCCTTGGTATGATTTTCCCTTAATTTTTGTAATGTTATGAAACTCTAAATTATGAATGAATATATTTTTAGGTAATGGCCTAAGGGGTGGGACCATATATATATGATGTAAGAGGGAAGAGGCAAGATAAACCCATGTGGGGTTAGAAAACACCTTTAATTAATTTTATGGTGAAAATAATAAGAAAAAAAAGAGGAAGAGTCCAAGATGAACATCAAGAGAAAGCCCAGGAAACTAATAAAAAGGAAATTGTGCAAAAATGTTGGGGCTGGATTTTTCTTCTTGAGAAAGCACATGAGAAGTTTTGGAGAGACCCACAAAGTTGAGTGAATGAATTCCTTGGGAAGCTAAATTGTAGCCTAGAGCAGCTCAATAAAATTTTGAGGAAATTGGGAATGAGTGCTTGCTAAGAATAGTCTGAGAAACCACTCAGGGTGATTTCTAAAGAGATGATAAACCACCTACTTTTATAAGTAATCCCTATCGTCTGTGAGATGAGTATGACCTTTGTTGAAAATATTGAAGAAATTACCCCCTTAGATAGTAGATCTGGCTTGAGGGTGTTAGAAAATTATATATTACAGAGCAATGGAACACATAAAATATTGCAGAAACACAAACATAGAAAACACATAAAACAAGAGAGACACAGATATACGTCGTTCACCCAACTTGGGCTACATCAATGGAGAAACAACAAATCCTTCCTTTTATATTATCCAACAAAATGAAGAGATACAACCTACAACAAATCCATTGTAATTTCCTATTCACTCTCACATAATCTCCTCTCTCCTTCTTGCTTAGAATACACACACACAACCACAATACAATTCCCTCATATAAATTGAGGGGTTTCCTTCTAGGGAAAAAATTCCTAAATTAAACATAACTTCTACCGTCAGATCATCCTCCTAATGAACATTTTATATTGACTACGAAATTACAATATTTTACAAAGCGATTTTACGTCTATTTTAGCTTTGGGGCTGTTGCCCTTGAACCCTCGCCAAGGGGGTGGATGACGATGATTAAATGGGCGGTGTTGCCACCCCGTTAGGAACTGGGGTCCAATGTGGCAATACCTCTGAATAAAGAAGATAATCAGGCTCCACACACAACAATCTCCCACTTTGAGATTGATTATTACAACTCCACCGTTGCTTCATTTGCTGGAAAATGCTTCCACTTTGGACCTGGTTGTTTCTCATCTTCATCATCATACTTGAAGACCAATTAAACCGAGCAGAATCTCAATTTCTCCCTGGTTACAACTTTTTTTAACATATCTGCAGGAATCTATCTTGTGTGTATCCTTTCCAGCTTCAACTATTTATCTTCCAACACTGACCATATGAAATTGTAATTGATTTGTATACGTTTAGTCTTGGAATGAAATTCTAAGTTTTTTGCAATACGAATGGAACTTTGGTTGTTATTGTATAAAATTCCCATCTCCTGCTTCTTACCAAATTCATCCATAAACTTTTGCAACCAAATCATTTCTTTACTATCGTTTGTAGCAACAACATACTCTGCTTCCCTCGTTGAAACTGCAACAACACTTTGCAGTTTTGAAACCCAACTCACAATTGTTCCACCTGCAATAAACACATACCCTATGGTGCTCCTCCTATTATCTCTATCACCTGCCATATCTGCATCAACATGTCCCTGTAGAGAAATGTTTGAACCACTAAAGCATAATTATTGATTTGTGGTACCTCTCAAATACTTGAAAATCCATTTCACTGCCATCCAATGTTCTTTTCCTGGATTGTTCATGTACCCGCTTACAACTCCTACTGCATGTGCAATATCAAGCCTTGTGCAGACCATTGCATACATTAAGCTTCCAACTGTTAATTCATATGGAACTTTAGACATATAATCCATCTCTTCTTGAGTCTTGATACCCATCTCCTTACTTAGTTTGAAATGTCTAGCCAAACGTGTAGTAACTAGTTTTTTATTCTGCATATTAAATCTTTCCAACACCTTTTGTATGTACTCACTTTGAGAGAATGTTAATTTGTGGTTTTTCCCATCTTTCATTATTCTGATGCCAAGGATTTGTCTTGTAGCAACCAAATCCTTCATTGCAATCTCAACTTTAAGTAATCTCCTAATGGGCTATCTTTTATGCAAACTTTAAGTAATATTATCAAATCTATGAAACCCATCAACTAAATTTGATGTGCCATCAACTAAATTTAATGTGTTAACTTGAGCTAAATCCACCAAACCAAATGGACTTTTTAGGTATTGGTTGAATTTAATGTGTGAAATTTAAGTAATATTGACAAATATGTTGAATCCGTGATGAAATTTAGTCATAGGCTAAATTAGCATTTTTAGCGAGTTCTCACATTATCGATGCATCATAATTTATAGGTAGGAATCATAAATTAAAGATTACAACTTTACTCTCCCCTCGTAATAACCAAATTTAACATGCCTCCAACCATCGCAGCATCCTTTCGTATATAACATATACTTGGGTGATGAATTAGTAGATGTTTAGTCCAACTATGCACTTATGCTTCTATGGGTTTTATTGAGAGTTATAGCAAGTGAGGCTTACTCATACAATCTCAATGGATTAGATTACACCAGACCTAGATCTCACCACTATGATTGTGGAAACAGTGGAGGCATCACGTGACATACTTGTACACTTTCAGATTACAATATCAGATTTGTATATCAGTATAACACCTGTGGTAAATTTTGAATTCCATACAAGAGAAGACATACATTTTTCATCTCTAATCTTACCAAAAAAATTTAGAGAACAACGCATAATAATCATAAGATAGTAGATGTAACACTTATATGAAGTTTCAAGTTGGAACTATCTCGACAAGGAATCTTTTCAACCTAATTGTAGGCTCATCTACGCTTGTGCTTACTATAACTAGCCACCCCCTAGTAAGGTTATGATATCAAAAAGGGAAACTATAAATCACTAAGAAAATTGGGATAGGTGAGGGAAACTCTCCTTCACAAAACAAAACATTAGAGAACTCTTTTGCCTACTAAGCTTGAGGTCTCCACAAATCTCATATGCCCCTATGCTAATTAGCATACCAATATAGAAACCCCTTCACTTCTCATAATATCTTGGTGATTTCATTTCCCATTCCTTATCATACTGCCTGAATATGCATGAATTCACTACCCCCAGTACTCAACTAAGTTGTAGAGTTATTTTGGGAGAAATGAGTATGAAAAAATCATTTTTTGAGAGCCTAAAACATACTAGAAATGTTCCAGTTTGTAGTTGGAACTTTTTTGGGCATATTGGGGCACTCAAAACCATGCATAAACATTCAAAATATTCCAAGAATATTCCTACTTGAAAATGGTAGATCCTTACTCACTACTCACAAAATAACTACTCTAGGCATTCATGTGCCTCTAATCTTTCGATATAGCCTAAATGAACTTGTGGATACCTAATCCGCATGTTTTCCCCCATTTTCCCACACTATTTGTGGGTCATCTTTTGAATTTTAGATGAGTACTTGTCCATACCACCCAATGAATTATGAGATTACTCCACAACCACCACTTAGCCTCCATAAATGTGTTAGATGGTTGCTTTAGCTATTGATTAGTTCATTTTAATGAATTATAGGATGGCGACAAAACAAAACAATAAAATTTCAAATTCAAATTTTGGCATTGATAATTATGTGAGGTTTTTCTAGTGATAGCGGGCATGCTTAATTTTCAGTAACCCCCTCACTGGTTTACCACTCATAGTATCTGATGAGCCCTAATATCACAACAAGATTGTTGAGACTCCCAATGCTACCAACTTTAATTATCAACTTGAGGTTCATACAAACTTAAGAGGTGACAATGTTGTATGAACAATAGGTCAAGTTCTACACATACCACCTTCAAGTAATGGACCAGATCAAGGCATATAAAGACCACTATTTTAACTAGCTCAAGGAAGGGGATTGCATGAAAAAAAATAAAGTTATACTCTAACTACAGGAATGAAAAAATAATTACTCTACTTGCAAAAATGGAAAGTGCCATTCATCAAATTTAAAGTCTAGCCCTAGTCGCAAGAACATAAAGGCTATGCTAATTGTAGAAATGAAAAGTACTTATCTATTTTTTGAATGTAAGCCTTGTGCTACTTGCAACAATGTGAATCATTAGTGTAATTGCAGAATGAAAATTTTATTTAAAAAGACACTAATCTATGCAAGAAAAATGCTTTTGTAATTGCAATCATAAGAGCATGAATTCAAGAAATGGGCCTAATCTACTGTACATGAGAAAATCACCTTCTTAATCATTGTATTCAAAGGGACTTGGCTAGAATAACATAACTCATATGCATTTCATGAGAAAGTCATCATTATCATTCAAGTTAGAAATTTTCCATCTAATCCTAATTGCAAAATTATGTTTGTAATGAGAAGAAGGTAGGTTCAAAGTGGTATTGGGTCTTCCTCAATCATGGATTGCCTAGGGGCAAATATTCAAGCCTAAGGGACAAAAAAAATCTTTTGGAGAAAATATGGTCAAGTTTAGGGACTACTATAGGATGCTACAGGATTACCTTATTTTGCTTGAAGATTGATCTCCTAGGCATCCCAAGGGTAAAGAAGGTGGTTCGAAGGTGGGACATGGTAGGCAAGGGTATATGAGGGTTGTGTGAGGTTGTTGCATTTAATTATGCAAGGAGTTATTTCTCCGCGATCTCATTCTCGATTGAGATCACGAGACAACAAAAGGAAATACCAATATAGATATAATAGTGTCCCAACCCAAATGATCAAACATGCATCAAGAAGTCGGTTATATATACTACAAGGAAATATGTGTGCACCTAGCCACCTTGTAGGCTCAGGAAGGATTTTTGGTCTGATGTAGATTCCAGTGCTCCACTTGAGCGATATACCTTGTCTACACCTGATCTCAATCCCCACACAGAACAACAAACAAACGAAGACAACAAGTGAACTTCCTTGGAAGATCGTTAGACCAAAAGATCATAGAAATTACTATAAAGCATGTTGAATACAAATAGATACATGGAAATAAAATATCTTTCTATTAATCATAGAAGTGAAAGTACATCAATATACCTTCAAGAAATAAGATCCTCTCCTCTAGCTTGTAGCATGCTCTCCTCTCTCAATACAATAGAGCTCTCATGCTATAGCTTGGATACTCCCTCTTCTTTCCTCTTTCCTCCTGGTGAGATTATATAGGCTCATTCTATTCTCCAAGGGAATGTATCTACACACCTAGGGGTGATCAGGTGCTCATAATTATGCTAAAAAAATCGAAGTGTTAGAATCTTGTCAAACTTAGCTTTAGATTGAAGAGCTCATCATTATGAATCCAACAGTGTGAACGACACTCAAATCCGAGTTTATATGCAGAAGATAGAGCAAGTCAAAGTTCAAGTTTGACTTGTCTATGTGGTAGGATTGGATGACATGGCAAGGGTCCCAACGAATGGGGAAGCTCTGTGTGGCAGGTTTCCACTAGGTCTCACATATCACATATCGAGGAAAAACCAGGGATGTAGGTCAGAATCAGTCCCGGCCCCAACAAGGTTAGGAGATGCGATGTGATCGCATATCGCAATCGCAATGGCAACAAGAATCGGCCCTAACAGAGTTTGGTTTCTGAAATACGATAGACCCCAGATGCGATGGTTTTTTATGCTACAATTTAATGTACCGATGGGTCCATAATATCGCACTGGTTATGTTTTCATAGCTGATTGTCGATTGCGATAAGACTCGGATGCGGGAAGTTTATATATCACAGTTTATTACCCCGGTGGGTCCACAATATCACAATCGCAGTGTTTCCATGTTAACAAAACCATCAACTGTTGAACTTCGTTGATTGCGATGAGCGGGAGGTTCCGGATGTGATACTCTTATATGTTGCAGTTTAATACCCCAGGGGGTTCGCAATACCGTAATCATAACATTTTTTCTGAGATCCCACAGAACTTGCCAATTGTGATTGTGATAAGGCTAACAGGATATAACCCGCCAAATGGTGAATTTCTTGCTCCATTAGCAGATTTTGGAGTGGAAATGTGGTTTTTGGTCACTTTTAGAGCAATTTGTGGAACAAATAGTGGAGGAATTGGGAGAAGTCATAACTTCTTCAGTTCTTATCCAAATTGGATGCAAAAAGAGGCTAGATGACGATTTTTGGGCATTCTGAACTCATTGAGATAGTTTTTAGAGGCATTTGAGCATTGTAAACACACTTTTATTGTAATTTGAGCATAATAGAGAGGCCCAAGCCATTGGAAGTTGGACCACGAAGACCTAGCCCAGGAAGGGTGAGCTCCTTTATCATGTGCTTTCTGTGTGTTGTATTTTGATGTTCTTTGTTGTTATTTTGTTGTTGTTCAACATATATTTTTATGTTAAATTGTTTTATAACACTTACATAAGAAAATCTCATGGGAATCAATTAATTAATCAAAAGTATTAATTCCTTAAGAACTTGATAAGCAAATGATAAGCATCTTGGGTTTTATTCTGAATGGGGAATTAGCACAACATTACTAATCTGCTCCATTTCAGATCAATTTGGTATCAAAGCGCTGGTTTTTATTTACTAGATTTTCTTTGTGAAAGAAGGATTCAATTGTTTGCAAGTTTATGTCATGCTTACAAGGTTAAAACTCAAAAGAGGAGAAGGGAAGCTGATTGAAAGCCCTATAGTTGGCTCAAGGGGAATAAGAGAAACGTTGCCACTTCTTCTACACCAGTACATCCATAAGTTGCAGAAGCTGCAGTTGAGTCTCTAGGTATTGTGTCTCATGAAGGAGAACCTATCATGACAGAAGATGAGAAGACCTTTAGAAAGGATTTCTTTGATATGACAGAGATGGTTAAGGTCCTCTATGAAGAGAGGAATAATAGGTTGTAAGGAGAAATTTCCAACCCTCCCATTTGAGAAGGCTCTTTAGGAGAAGGTAATGGAAAAGAAGATAAAGGAAAAGGAGGAAATGGGAATGGAGGAAAACCTCCACCATCTCCACCATCTTCTTCATCTTCTTCTTTGAATGCATCTTCACCCTCTTCCACTACTACAACCCATACTCATACTCATCATCATTCTTCGAAAGGAACCCATAAATCACATTTTCTAAAGCTTGATTTTAAATTAAAGTTTCCTATGTACAATGGTGAAGTTAATGCAGAGAAGCTAGATAACTGGATTCGTCAGTTGGAGGTGTATTGTAGAATTCAGAACTTTCAAGAGGATGATATCAAAATTCAGTTAGCTTCATTGAGAATGGAGGTAGAAACACTTGTATGGTGGGAATCAAGGACTCAAGACGAGATCAAAAAACATGGTAAGATCTCTATTTCTTGGAATGATTTCATTGCTACTATAAAAAGATAGTTCTACCCTTTAACTCATATGTAAAAATCTATCATGAATTGGAAAAATTTCAAATAGTTAAAAGGTCAAAATGTGCAAGAGTATACTCAAGAGTTAAGCAAAAAAGTTCTTATCTTAGGAGTAGACTTACAATCACAAGATACTTACTGAAATACATAGGAGGGTTGCATAGTTATATTTGACATACCATTCTTATGTTTAGTCCCATGAATCTTGATGAGTTCTATGTTCAAGCTACACACCTCAAAGAAAGAGGGAAAAATGTACGAGAAGAAGGTAAGAAGAAGCCATTTCAGAGTGGTGAAAAATGGAAGAAATTAAAGTAAAGCGGAAGAAAAATGCTTCTGTTAAGAAAGAAGGGGAGAAACTCGTGTGCAAGAATTGTTCCAAGGAGGGTCATCATGAAGCACATTGTTGGAAGCTTCATCCTGAATTAAGACTGAATAAATTTAACAATAAAGGGAAACAAAGGACAAATGTTGCTACACAAAAGACTTGGGTTCCAACTCAAGAGATGAAACAAAGATTACATCAATAATCACTACAGGAAAATTCGTGGAAAAAAGAGAAAAAAAAGTTGTGGCAAGCACCAGCGTTGAAAATAACTCAAATAACCCTTCCATTGAGGAAAAAATAATTGAATTGATCCATATCAGAGTTATTTCCAAACACACCAAGATTGATACGCTATTTGACAATGGATCTCAGGCAAATTTAATTTCTACAGACTTGGTCAAGAAGTTGATTTTGGAAATTGTGCCTCATCATAAACAATGTCTGTTGGTTTGGATAACCATGGATGCCAATTTGCAGGTCACATAGAAATGTGTTTTTCAGGTTTGCAATCACTGCCAATTTCATTGATGAAGTCTAATTATACGTTGTGTCATTGGATATTTCTGGGATTGTGTTGGGAAGCTTGTATCTGTATGACAGGAAAGTCGTTTTCCATCGATTTGAGAACAAATATCATTTGTTCAAATATGAAGTTGAGTATACTGTGAGAGCCCATCGTAGGAAACTTAGTCTGTCTTTAGAATGTGCAGGGAAAATGAAGTGACTGGTCAATTCCAACAAGAGTCTCGTGCTCCTTATGATCAAGTAGAAGAATGACATGGAACATGAATCTTTTGCAGGCTATGATGTGAAGCTGAAATCTGAATTGGTTGGTGTGGTCAATCAATATGGAGACATGTTACAAGAACTAATGGGATTTCCACCAAAAGGAGGAATTCAACATGAAATTCAGCTACAGTAGGACTGTCCACTCCCAAACATTGGCATGTATTGAATGTCAATTCTGGAAAGCTTAGAAATTAAGAAACAAGTCCAGGAATTGTTAGATAAAGGAGTAATTTGTCCCTCTACTTCGCCATGTGGTTCACCAATTTTTTTGGTACCAAAGAAAGATGGAACCTGGTGCATGCGTGTAGATTATCGAGCTTTGAATAAGATTACAATAAAGAATCGAAACCCACTACCCATAAGAAATTATTTTCTAGATCAGTTGAAAAATGCAAAATATTTCACTAAATTAGACTTGAGAAGTGGATATCATCAAGTAAGAATATCTGAGGAGGATATTTGGAAGATTTCTTTTAAAACCAAACAAGGATTGTTTGAGTGGTTGGTTATGCCTTTCAATCTTTTCAATGCTCCAGCTACATTCATGAGAGTTATGAATGATGTTTTAAGATCATTTCTTGATGAGCTTGGAATTGTTTGTTTAAATGATATTTTGATATTCATCAAATCACGAGAAGAGCATGTCAAGCATGTGAGGAAATTTTTGGATATCATGAGAAAAGAACATTTATCTATGTAGATGTCTAAATGTGAATTCAGGAAAACTTCTTTAGTGTATTTGGGCCACTAGTTGGAGGAGGTCAACTGAAGATTGACCCCTCTAAAGTTTTGGTCATTGTGACTTGGCCAATACCCAAATTAATCATAGAAGTAAGGAGTTTTATGGAAGCAGCGCAATACTGGAGGAAGTTTATTGCTAAATTCTCTTCCATAGCAGCTCCACTACATGACCAACGTGAAGGTTTCCTTCCAGTGGGGAGGAAAACAACAAAAAACATTTGATGCTTTGAAACAAAATATCAATTCAGCCCCAGTTTTAGTATTGCCGGATTTGAAACAACCATTTGAAATAAAAACATATGCAATTGACTATGCCATGGGTGTAGTTCTTTTACATCATGGTAAGCCCATTTCATTTCATTACAAGATTTTTAATGGTGCTATTATTAATTATCCTATGTATGATAAAGATCGTTATACATTGGTACAAAATGTGAAGTAATGGAAGCATTACTTGATGGGAAAAGAAATCATTATTCACACCGATCATCAGCCTCTGCAATATCTGCAATCTCAAAGTAAATTGCAGCAGTCAAGATACTTTCGTTGGATGGGATTTTTACAGCAATTCCACTTGGTAATCAGGTACAAGAAAGGTATTTATAATAGAGTTGTTGATATGCTTTCTAGACTAGTTATTAATGTAGTCATTCTACTCAAGAACCATTTTGTTATGTTTGAAAGTTATGTTGAACAATACACATAGAATGCTGACTTTAAAGTGGTATATTTAAAATTGAGTCAAGTCCACCAAGTTGAGGAATTAGACTACCATGTACTAATAATCTGTTGTATGATTTGGAAAAAGTTTGTGTTCCACAGGGAGAGAGAGTAAACATCACAAGGGAAGCACACACTTCTCTTATTACTAGACATTTCGATGTAAGTAAAATAGTGGAAAATCTTCAGAGATATTTTTATTGGCCTCGTATGCTTGAAAGTGTGTCACGTTTTATTAGAGGTTGTTCATTGTGTGCAATCGGTAAGCCTAGCAATAGGAAACTACAATTGTACACACCACTTCTAGTGCCTTCACGACCATGGGAAAGTGTTTCTATGGATTTTGTAGGAGGTCTTCCCTTACAAAGGAAAATTCATGATCATTTGTATGTAGTTGTGGATAGGTTCATCACGATGTGCATATTAATGCCTTGTAAAATGAAAATTACTGCTGAATGAATAGCTCAACTTTTCTTTCAAAACGTATGGGTTCATTTTGGATTGCCTACTTCTATTGTAAGTGGTCGTGATTCTTTATTTGTGTCAAGTTTATGGAACTTTATGGCCACCACGTTGAATAAAAGTGCATCCTTTCATCTGCAAACATATGGTCAAACTGAAGTGGTTAACATAACAATTATTCATTTGCTAAGAGGATATTGCAGCAAACATCCTAAGTTGTGGGATGAATAGTTGCATTATATTCAACATGCTTACAATCGAGAAAAACACTCTTCTACTCTAGCTTCACCTTTTGAAGCATGTCTTGGTTTTTGCCTAAATCAACTTTGGATTTCCCCTTTGAGAAAGATGTAGCTGTAGATGAACATAGTGACATAGACAAAGCAAACAGTTCAAGAACAACTAGGAAAGAGTCAAGGCAAGTATAAGGTAAGGCATGATAAGCATTGTGTGGATCATCATTTCAAGTAGGTGATGAGTTTTGGCTATACATTAGCAAGGAAAGGCTTCAAGGTGAAGGTAAAAAGCTGAAACCAATTCGTTATGGTCCATTTAAAATTCTGGAAAAGATTGGTAATAATGCTTTCAAGCTTGATTTGCCTTCATATATGCAAATACATTATGTTGTTAATGTTGAAAATTTTAGATTGTATGAACATCCTTTGATTGAATATCAAAGAGAGAATGTTCAAATTCCATCTATTGAAGACTTTTCTCCAGAATTCCTTGACATGCTTCAGCAAGACACTATACTCGACAGAAGGACAAGGACAACTAAAAGGGGAAGTATTGATTATCTTTGGGTGGGTCTCAAAGGTACACATCCATCAAAGGCTAAATGGATTGAAGTGGGTAAGGTGAGGGAACAATACTCTCATCTTTTCAATAACTGAATATAAATCTTTTGGGGTCCAAAAGGCTTCTAGTGGGGAGGAGTGATTAGGTGCTCAGAATTATGCTAAAAAAAATCAAAGTGTCAGAATCTTTTCAAACTGAGCTTCATATTGAACAGTTCATAATTTTGAATCCAACGATGTGAATGACACTCAAATCCGAGTTTGTATGCAGAAGATAGAGCAAGTCAAATTTCAAGTTTGATTTGTCTATGTGGCAAGATTGGATGACATGGCAAGGGTCCCAACGAATGGGGAAGTGCTAAGTTGCAGGTTTCCACTGGATCCTGCATATCGCATATCGAGGAAAAACCAAGGATGCGGATCAGAATTAGTCCCAGCCCCAACAAGGTTAGGATATGTGATGCAATCGCATATCATAATCATAGTAGCAGCAAGAATCGACCCCGACACAATTTGGTTTCCGAAATGAGATAGAACCCAGACGTGATGGTTTTTTATGATATAGTTTAATGTCCTGGCAAGTCCATCATATCACACTAGTTATATTTCCTCAAATGATTGCTAATTGCAATAAGACCAGGACGCGAGAAATTTATATATCACAGTTTATTACCCCAATGGGTCTGCAATATTGCAATCACAATGTTTCTGTGTTAACAAAGCCTTCAACCATTGAACTTCGTTGGCTGCGATGAGAAGGAGGTTCTGAAAGTGATACTCTTATATGTTTCAGTTTAATACCCCAGCAGGTCCACAATACCGCAATCCCAACATTTTGATGTGTTGAGAGCCCACAGAGCTTGTCGATTGTGATTGCGATAAGTCTGACAGGATATAGCCCACTAAACGGCGAATTTCTCGCTCCATTAGTGGATTTTAGAGTGGAAATGGGGTTTTTGGTCAGTTTTAGAGCAATTTGTGGAACAAATAGTGTAGGAACTGGGAGAATTCATAACTTCTTCAATTCTTATCCAAATTGGATGCAAAAAGAGGCTAGACGGCTATTTTTGGGCATTCTAAACTCATTGAGACTATTTTAAGAGGAATTTGAGCAATTTAAGCATACTTTTGTTGTAATTTGAGCATAATAGAGAGACCCAAGCCATTGGAAGTTGGACCGAGACGTAGCCCAAGAGGGGTGAACTCCTTTATCATGTTCTTGTTGTGTGTTGTATTTTGATGTTCTTTGTTGTTATTTTGTTGTTGTTCAACATATATTTTTATTTTAAATTGTTTTATAACATTTACATAAGAAACTCTCATGGGAATCAGTTAATTAAGTAAAAGTATTGAATCATTAATGACTTGATAAGCAAATGATAAGAATCTTGGGTTTTATTTTGAATGGGGGATTAGCACAGCATTACTAATCTGCTCCATTTTAGATCAAGGGGCTCCAGAAGTTATGATACTTCTACAATAATGGACCCCTATCTAACTCATACATAAGTGGATCAAGTTGATCTCCTTGGAAATGACAAACTCTAGAAGCCTTTTTCACAATTATGAGCTTTTTCTCAATTATCTCAATTATGAAATAATTATTATCTCATAATTATAATATTTTGGAAAATTAATTATGGGAAATAACTCAATCATGTAATTCCAACCTTTTATCATGGGATAAATCTCACATAAGCAAAAGAAAAGGTGAAAAGGGATGCATTTTAGCCAAAAAATGAAGGTAAGTTGATATTAGGTTTCTCTTGCTATAATAGAGTGGAAAATAGGGTTATAACAGAGGCCTTTTCCAAGTCTAGTTCCTCTTATAGGCCCATCTTGCACAAAAACAAATTCACATGGTGTCCCTCAAATAACCCAGAAATATGGCCTTTGTGGAAAAGTTTTGAGGGCAGTGTGGGATGATAAGGAAGGGGTTGATGATGATAGGGGGAATGTAGGATGAGTGTGTCAACCTTGCAAGCCATTGATAGCACCTGTGAACCAACAATAATCCCTTTTCTTGCACTCAAAATGACAATCAAATTGCAACAAAATAAGTTAAGCAAGAAAGGATGAGTCAAATGAAATTAAACAAAGAAGGACTTTATTTCATTAAGAACCAATTCACTTCACAACGTGCATCTAACCTACATACGTGAAAACTTGAAAAATGTGATTTTAACTCCTAGATTGTAGAAACAAAGTATGCAAGAGATAATGAACTAAAACTTAAAAAATTGCAAAGGGAGATAGTCACATGGTTTTGGCTCGCTTCTGTAGACTCCTCAACCAGAATTCCCACAAGGCAGGTGATAATTAGGTTTGCAACCACAATTTTCTAGCAAATAAATTTCTACTCAAACAAGGAAGGAAATGTTGCTATAAAAACAATGCATAAACATGATACACAAAGAGGGACTGTAGCTCTAGGTTTGGCCCTAACCCAAGGTGACACAACCCTCTGCAACAGACTAAGATTTGAAGCAACAATAGACTTTTCATTAACATAAAATAAAGTTCATATACATCATGCATTGATAGACTCGAACTCCTAGCTCTTGATAGCACTTCACTGCTCAAAAATTCGAATCCTAATGAGCCCTTTGGCCTATTTATTTATATAATTAGGATTGAGGGGTAGCCTCCTAGAAAAGAGGACTACCTCCCTCCAAAACTCTGAAAAATTGGATCTATCTCCCTTAGATTTTTGCATTCACTTGAGTTCATTGGCTACCAATAGACCTTGAGTTGTAGACAAGTGATTCTAGGGATCACTTCGAGTCAAAGGAGAGTAAAAGCAGGCGAAAATCCTCTTGCACTTCCTCTAGATGCCTCCAACATGCCTTTGCATCATAAATGTAATCAAAAATGTTTTTTTCCTGCACAGTAACCACATTAGACCACAAAGCATGACAAACATCCTTTAATCTTCCTCTTAAACACATTACGGCTAATGTGAGAGAAGAAGAAATTATGAGCTGGAAGGTAGCAAGATGGCCTTATAATATACCTTTTAATGGTACCATCAACATCATATTTTGTATCAGTGCTCACATTCATAGTAAAGTAATTCGCATTTGTTTACTTATCAAAAAAATATTTACATATAAATTGTTTTAAAATTATTTACTTGATCTTTCACGACAACGACGTTTAAATTTCACTCTAAACAATAATTACATATTAACTACAATAATCCCTAAATTCAAAATCAAAATAGAGTTGTTACATTTAAAAAAAAAAACAAATTCGTATTTTTTCATAATTTTACAATATACATTTTTATATTCATTATAGTATTTTTTTAGAAAAAACGTATAAAAATAATAATTTATATATTTTGAAATTAATTTATTATATTATTAAGTAGAATTATAATATCCAAAAACTATTATAAAGAATAAAAAAACCATTTTTAATTTTAAAAATACAACAAATCAACATATTTCTTATAAAAATAGAATGAACCATATAAAACTCTGATTAAATATAATATATATTATTCAACATTAAAATATGAAACATATGGCTTAATATACTTATTGTGGAGATTTGTCGATTAGAAAAGTACTTTGATAATATAATATTGTGTTATAATATTAAACAACAATATCAAATAATACACTTCCTAAGTATAAAATGTGATACCATACATTGTGATATGAATAAATATAATTAATATTAACTTATGTAGTTGTTAAGTTTATGGTTGAATTTTAAGTGTTAGACTCTTTGTATATTAAGGTGGGAGAAAACAATATTTAAATTTAATAGTTTTTCATTGGTAAATGAGGATTTTGTTGGGCTTGGTACGGAGTGATAAGTAATTGGAGAAAAACAATATTTTCATCTTTTTATAAGATATAAAGAGGGTGTTTAGGAATTAGATTAATATTCGTTTAGTGGGTGTGGAAATCTATATAGTTTATGATTCAGATGGTGGGGACCTAGTGGATCCTCTTAGCTCCAACGTAAGGGTCTTGACTTATATTTTGTCTTCAAAAGATAATTAGTGAGCATGGGTGGTGGGCGGGCAGTGTGGAGTTTTTCTGCTACTTCTAGTTTTGTTCTTTGTACATTTCTTGCTAGCCTCTTGGCCTTTGGATAACAATGACATAGTTTGGTCATGACCTTGTGTTTCTATGGGGTGCTTCTAGCACGCTTTATTGGACTTTGGTGTTCTCATTCTCATATTTTGTTATATGCTAATAATGGTATGTAGATTACATTTTTTGTGGAAGCCTTTTTTTATTCCTAGACCAACTTTGTTTGGTTCTCGCCATATATGTTGGTTGTCATCAAAACAATGTTTAGAGGGTCGTGGCCTGACAATATCCTAGTGCGTGGAGTCACTCCAAGCAGAGTGTAATTTCCATTTCTAATTATTTATTGGGTGAATTCTTGTGTGGATGACAGAGCTAGTCGTCCCTCCATGGATAATTGCATATGTATATGTGTCTAGTATGTATTGGGAGGTAGCCATGCCATATCTCGCCTTGATTCACATGTATTTTGTTTTTGAAGAGTATTATGTTTTGGTTGAGGGATAGAGGAAGATTGTGGAGAGGATTCACACCCCTTATGTGCAATCTTATATCAAATTAAATGAGTTTTGCAGAGGTGTTGGAACATGTAATCATTGACCTTATTTTGGAAATTTATGGATTGATCTTATTTTGATGTGTGGGATTCTCCAAGGATTTTATTTTTGGTTGTTTTTGGGCATATCCAGTTTCTTTGCTTAAGATATATTTCATTATTTCTTTTTTTCATTTGGTGGGAGGATCTACATTGGGTTTGGAATGGTTTGGCATTTTTTTGTGTTGCATCACTATCTATCTTGACATATCACTTGGTATGGACTCATCAGGGCTTAGAAATGCACACAAAACCTAGTTATTTTTCCCTTGACATTTCCATGTCTCAGTGGTCTACATTAGACCTATGTTTTCTATGATTTTTGACACTTTTTCTATGATATCTCTATGGACGGGGATTTTCTGTGTGGGAAATTGGCTTCTTAATCATGGGGAAATTTTCCAATTATTGGTATCTAGATTGGTTTTATTGGAGTGACCATTATGTCTACCTTTGATGGTCTAGTTGTTGGCGTGTGGATCCAAAATCAACTATCTCCTTGTTGCCATCATTGGTCACATTAACAGTGATTTGGATGTGGAGTTCTTATTTTTCTATTTATGCGGTGACGTAGTCATTTTTCTTATTAGACAAGTGCTTTTTTTTCTCTCTTGGGATTATGAGTGTCTCATGCACACCTATTCATATAGGTTATGTGTCATTTTTAGCGTGTATATACGCAAAATGTGGATATGGAACCATGTAGGTGCCACACTAACTATGAGCACTAATAAAAAAAAGTACAAACATTAAAAAGAAGATTGTAACTTCATTTATTATGAAGGGCTACCAAAGACAAGGCAAAATTGTCCAGAAGAAGAAATAAGAAGTCGATATAGAACCAAAATTTTACATATTTTTACAGACTAATCTGAAAAATATAGGCCTGACTAGAAAATACATAAGCTAGTTCCGAAAAAAATGCAAACGTGTTTTTATAGCCTTGAATATACCCCTACCAAGAGAAAACATAAGGTTGTGTATCTATAGCTAATTGAAAAACAAAATTAAAGCTAACAAAAAGTTGGATGATAACTAATTAGAAAAATGACATAAAATTGTCCCAGCTAGTATATATTCACTGATTGGGAACTTTGAACTGAGTTTCCAAGTAATTCATCATAATATATCAAATTTGTGTCCAAAGAAAGAGCTCTTTTAAAGAGAGTCTACAATTGTATTTAGCTCCCTATGGATGTGATGAAGGTTGATTTCTTGAAAGTGGTTCCTTATCTCCACAATTTTGTTTTCCCAGGAGGATAGACTTGAAAGTTCCAAATGTGATTTACCTACCAACAAGTCAATTAGACATTTGAAATCTCCAAGAATTTGAATATAATTTATATTTTTCAAGAAAGCAAGATACATGAGTGTCCAACAAACAATGAGTTCAACTGTGGTATTTTCTCCATTCCCTATAGAAAGTTTGAAATAAACAAATTTGTTTCCTAACATTTTAATCATTCCTCCCCTCTGCATCTAACCCCTTGGGTAACCCCATAAAAAAAAACCAACCAAAAAGCAATAAAAAATATCAAATAATTGATATTATATAAAAGATACAATTACTTAGTAATTTTTTCAAATACACATGCATTTAAAAAATATATTCCATTACTTTCCAGTTATTTATTCATATACAACTTAGGAGGCCCATTGAACACTGTAGCCTTGTATGGCATAAGACTTTTGGACTTAAGGACTTGTGACGTGGGTATGTATGAATCGTTATTTTCATTCTTACAAGTCATACTATCAACGCATAAGGCTCTTTCTATGTAGGTTCATGTGGCTTATTTTGTAGGCTCAAAGTGATTATTAATGGCGAATTTCAAAGTCATTTAATTGTTATTTATTTATTTTAATTATTAGATAAAATATGTTTTTGAATAAAAAATTTATATTCAATTAAATTATAATTATAAACCAAATTGGTAATAACAATTATATACCAAATTTGTAATAACAACAAATGTGAAGGAAATATTTCTTGCGCTATCTTGCAAATTGTATATTGCCTTTCTTTTTCCCAATGCTATGTGGCAAGAACCGTGATAAAAAACCATCGAACTCACAGAGAATACGTCGCTCATCTCTAATTTCTCATCCTTCATGTTTCAATAATAAATAGTAGTTTATAATCCAATACAAAGTTTGGGCATTAAAGTTGAGAAGCCTTTTAAAGGCCCTCATTGATTAAAAGTGTAACAAATAATAATAATAATAATAATATCGAATATACTTAATTTCCATTGCATCTTCAAGACCATGATAAAAGGGAATAATGGAGGTGGGGTTTTCTCACAAAATCATCTTATAAGAGTTGAGTTAGATATGATGGATTGATTTTATTGATTTATAATAAAAGGGAATTATGGATGCTTGGGTCTTTTCACAAAATCATTTTATAAGAGTTGAGCTATTTGAATAGATACAATGTATTGGATTTATTGATTTATGATAAAAGAGAATAATGGATGTTGGGTTTTCTTACAAAATCATTTTATAAGAATTGAGTTATTTGAATAGATATGATGCAATGAATTCATTAATTTATGGTGAAGGAAATAATGGATGTTGAGTCCTTTCACAAAATCATCCTATAAGAATTTAGCTATTTGAATGGATATGATGCATTGAATTTATTGATTTATGATGAAAGGGAATAATGGATGTTGGGTGCTTTCATAAAATCATCCTATAAGAGTTGAATTATTTGAATAGAGACAATGCATTGAATTCATTGAATTTTGATAAAAGGGAATAATGGATGGTGGGTCCTCTCACAAAATCATCCTATAAGAGTTGAGCTATGTGAATAGATATGATGCATTGAATTTATTGATTTATGATAAAAAGGAATAATGGATGTTGGGTCCTCTTACAAAATCATCCTATAAGAGTTGAGCTATTTGAATAGATACGATGCATTGAATTCATTGATTTATTGGAATTAAAGAGACAATCAATTGAATTTCCATTTTCCCTAAAATCAGAAATAAGAAGCTATTAGCTCAAGCAAGATTTTCAATTTCCACATATTGCAATGTCATTGACATATTACCCTTGTGAGAGGACGTATAGAAATTGGTATACCATTTGTCTATGTATGGGCGCTGAAGTATGTCATTTATGTATTACCTGTTGTTATTGTAAGATTAATATTCAAATTCCTTAAAGAAAGGATGTGTAACTTTTTTTTTACTTAATATGAAATCAATTTATAGCATATAAAAAGATATCAATTACTAAAACATATTTCAATGTTCACCATAAATGAATATATAAAACAATTGAAAGTAAGAAAGAAATTATATTTAGAAAGATGTGTAATTCATTTCGTTCTCACTCTAAAATTTATTTTTGGTATTTAAAAATATATTGATAATGAAAAAATATTTCACTGTGGAATCTATATATATATATATAACCACGCACCCTACTCTCCAACCCATGAGTAAGGGTAAGATATTCTTTAAGGTTCAAAATTGCACAACAACAAGGATTGAAACCATTATAACAATATATACTCATGAGCTCAACATGTCACTTGCAAGAATTGAATATGAATGAATGGGGAGGATAATAGTTATTCCTCTAACCACCTAAAATATACTTAATTGATATGGACCCCTCTCCTCTCTCTCTCTCTCTTCTCTCTCTCTCTCTATATATATATATATATATATATATATATATATATATAATTATATATATATAATATTATATATATATATATATATATATATATAATATATATATATTATATATATATATATATATTATATATATTTCTTATGAACATAATACATTTCTTATGGTTAAAACATTTCATATGTTAGGACATTTCAATTGTGTGCTTATGGGGGAGACATGTAATTATTTCCTTGCTCAACATGGTGTAGCATGTGGCACGCGCACATGCACGTGAAACACACACACACATATATTAACCAACACAAATTGTCAATTGGGTTTATCCCAGGTGGTTGGGAGGAATGATTAGGATCCTCCCTACCTAGGTTTAATTCATGCAGGTGACATTATGAGTTTGATGTAATGACTTTGAGCATTGTTGTTGAGAATGAATAGTCCCTCAAAGATCGAACATGTATATTCTATATTATCATGTTTTTAGAAAGCAAAACATGAAGAAAAGATCACACATTAGGGGTTTTGATCCCTTATAGACCATGACAAATCTAGAGCTAAGGTGTATCTTGCTTAAAACATTTCAATGATATATTTATGAGGGAGATATTTAATTCCCTTTCCATTGCGTGCACACACACACACACACAACAATGAACCAACATAGATCCATATTAACTCTAGATTTATCATGTTTTTAGAAAGCAAAACTTGAGAAAGGATTGCACCTTAGGTGTTGTTATCACTCAGGTTGTTCCCTTTGACTCCTAAGGGAATACGGCTGAGGTAACCACAAACCAAGCTTTGGACTGCAGGTCCTAGCCTACCAGCAGTCAGAGAGGGCTCTCTCTTTGGGATTTAGCTTTGTTTTAAGGAATGATTTTAGGCTAGATATGATGCATATGGGTTTTGATTTGGGTTTGGTGGGATGGTTGATCTATTCAGACAGAGTTGGCATACAAAGTGTAAGAAGTTCAAACCATTGGGCATGGAGTCCATGAATGTGAACTGATGGATGTGTTTTCATTGGTAGAAGAGGGGAATATGGAGCAGGATAGCTACATATGGCACAATGATTTATGCTTGAACAAGGATGAAATGGAGGTCAGGGGATGAGAGGCAATTAAGGATTTCTCATCCAACCAAAGAGGGAAAGTGGATGAAGGCTGAATAGGGCAATGAAGAATTCCTAGACAACATTCATATAATGAAGGAAATAGCTTAAACATGTTCAATTAAGAATGCATATTCATCACTGATTCAGTAGAAAGCATAGAAAAGTTACAAGAATTGAGCACAAAGGGCATGAAAACCAGTTCTGATCTATTCCTTCTTCCTGCAACTTAGATTATGATATATAGATGGTACAGCTACATATAAACTGATAAACAGAGGAAGGAAAAACTTATTGAACTGTGAGCAAGCACGAGAATTCCATACCAAGCTCTTTATCCATTAAAAGCACAACCAGCAAGTTCAGATGCAAACATTATAGCAATCTTTGATTACAGAAGTTCTTAATATTTACAGCGCAAATCTCAAATGAGAGATCAACCAAACAACCCACCAACCCCTATTACATTGTTCAGGGCTGTATTTATAGGAAAAATATCTACAAAAATAGGTCTGATAGAAGATCTGAGGAAATAAATGCAGTTAACCTAACTTCTCTTGCAAGTAATGTACAAATATCTATCTAATGCTACGCTAGGGGCAGTTGTTTCAAAAAATGAGGCTATGTGTCCTTTGCTGTTATGCTCTGGCCATTTATCATAACTATGCATTGATCTCTGCTCCACTGCTCTTGAGTGGCTTTGATGTGCATTAACTGTGATCTGAGAACCTTAAGTGGCTTCACCGCTTTCTTTGACTTTGATGGAGGCTTTTAATGTTCAGTTGCTTTGATATTGTGGATCTGATACTCTTTGTCGCTTCACTGATACTTTTTTAATTGAATATGGGCTTTATCTTTCCTCTGATACTCTTTAAGATTTGATTTGGGCCTCTCTTTCTCTGTTGATCCTCTTGATATGCTTGACATTGTCAAATTGCCCCTTTTCTACCATTTCAAGGCAAAATTAACTGCTACAAACTGAGGCTTTCCATTTTGGCCCTTTTTCCTTAGCGATGCGCGATTAGCGCTAAGCGCTAATCGCACATCAAAAACTGCCTCAGATTTTCGTTCCGGGCTTCCTAAGCATCGATTTTGCACTTCGCGCCCTTTTTTGGTGGGTGATGTCAGCATGACGTCAGCGATACGGCGAATGACGTCAGTAGGGTGACGTGTCAGGGTGATGTGGCAGGGTGATGTGGCATGGTGACGTGGTGCTTACGTCACACAGGGGGAAGCAGTAGGGTGACGTGGTGCTTACATCACGCAAGGGGAAGCGATATCCGGTTTCAAGGCGCACCGCTTTTGTGCACAGGCGGTGCACAGGCGGTTTGGGAGGAGGGGGCTCCGCCACAGTCGAGAGGGTGACGTGTGGCGGGAGTACGATGGGAAAACTGCCCATCTCCCGGACGCTAACCATCGACCGGTTCGGAGGGGAAAAGACCTGCCCACCGTAGATCTTAGGGCGTGGGCAATCAGACGGATGGTGGAACAGAAAGGTGGCGGAAGGATAAGGGACGGGCCCGCGACGCCTGTATTATTTATTTAATTTCGGTGGGGGAGGGAAAACTTTAGGAAAGTGGGTTTTTCATTTGGGTTTGCGGGTTATGTGCGTCGGTTAGAGTTTAAAACATCAAACCATTAACAATGCAAGTGGAGGGGGAGGGTTTAGGTTTATAGATGAAAGAGGGGGGGTCCAGGGTTATTGCTTTAACCAGGGGTTAAAGTAACTTTGGGTTTAAGACACAGAAGGGTTTATATTAGTCCCAATTGGACCAATATCTCCCAAACCATGTTACATAGCTATAGTGCTATAGGGTGGGATATGTAATATTTTGGGATTTTTATATAGTTTTTTGTAGAATATGGGGAGGGGACATGATTTAGAGAGCTAGATAATAGGGTTAGATGTTAATATGAGGTCTTTGGAATGCAAAGGAGGGGATGCATGCTAAGTTTATAGAAAGGAAACTTAAACATAGGGAAATGAATGGATTGTGTAAAGATTAATTTTACACAAGAAATGTGGCTTCTTTTCATTGAGGAAAGTCAAAACTTGACTTGATATTTCACACAAATGAGCTGAAAGCAACACTTGTTGGGCAGATCCCAAGGTCCTCAAGGGGATGTTAGTAAGTGATTTGGGAAATATGAAGAAGGGGGAGTTAGAGATGCCTTGCTTGATCTGATCAGAATGAAAAGGTGCCTCAAACCTGTGATCTAGATGAATATAACACTTGAAAACATGAAATGGATCACATAGCTTGATTTCTACAACCACACAACTACTTACCCAACCTACTTTACCTAGCATTTTTTCTTCTTTTGGTTTGGGTGCACTTGAACTAGCAAACCCAACTTTTCAATTTTTTCCTTTTCCCTGTCCTCTTATCTACGTCTATACTTATTTCATCCAGGGGCTCAGATTGCGCTGTCAAGCACCCTTGTTTCTCTACCTGTCTGAGAATCTGCCAAGATTAAGTTGTTTGGACAGATAATGATTCTCTATATTCTACAACAGGAAATGTAAACCTAGGGAGACCAATATTAAGCTGTTTGGACCTCCCTTTAACTGAAAATTCTTCAAAAATGGAATAACTCATCAAAATTGGAATACAGCAGAGGCACTTAGACTAGCACACTCTCATGGACACTTCTTTGGCTTGAGTATCAAATATGGAACATTGCAACCTTCGGAGTATGACATATTTGGCGTGTAAAAATGTCAATCATGAAAGATGAACACCTGCTATGAGTAGGAGGCTAACAGTGGCTCCACTTGGGGATGGCTTTTTCTTGTGAAAAGTCAAGAACAGTAGGTCATAATGCCTTAGTCTTTAGTTGTTGCTTTACTCTGAAAACTTCCCTTTGCTGGCTGCTTTATTTATGAACATGATAGCAGACTTGAAGAGCTTAGGGCCTTCACTTTGGGCTTCAACTATAGCAAGCTTGCTATCCAAACAGAAAACTGAAATCCTACCTACCTACTCTAACCAGCACTTACTTTGTTGTTAGGTGAAATGAAATAACCAATGCAGCCATTTAAGCATTATAAACATCAATGAGCTTTGCTGCTTGTGCTTGCTGGTGGTAAAAATGGAGATCTTGCCATCAGATATAACTTTGTTAAATTTTGAGAAGATCAGAAAACTGCTGACCTTCTTTGCTGAAACAAGAAACTGTACAAAAGGGTCCTGCAACATATATACATTATTGCTGGACTGAATTGAAGAACTGTACAAAATTTTGGGATCACTATCATGCCTTGGAATAGGGAGATCATCAACATTTTTATATTGAGGCACACAGCCTGCTGATGGAGAAGAGCACTTCTTTACTTCATCATACACCCTGTCAGCACATGAATCATATAAAACCTGAACTGATATTTGCAATTTATTATAAACAAGCTCATATGGCCCTTGACTGATCTGCGCAAGCTGCTCCTTTTCTTCTTCGAAAAACTCAGATGGGTGAAAACAAAGAGGCGGGGGATCGACTTGGATCACTTGGTCACGAAAAGTCGCTTTCAAATATTCCTCAATCTGATATTCGATGGCTCTTTGGGGCTGCAAAACTAGAGGCAATATATTTTGAATGGTGATTTGGGCTTCCTCCAGATGATCAATATCAACACTTGATGATACTTGCTTATTAACTGCATGATAGTTCTCCTTAATAAATTGAAAAGAATTAACATGGAAAGGTAAAGTTCCTTCGCTGAAATCAAAGTTTTCTGTGCTTTCCTCCTTTACTTCATAGCTGAGATAGGCACGTTGATCATTGATTTTAGACTGCTAATCCTGAACTGTGCTTTCTGCCAAAATAGGGTCTGACTCCTCTGCAAGGCTAATTTGGTCATTAGGCTCATAATCATCATCATACTCATCATATTTTGGCAAGCAGTTGAAAGAAGAGAAGCTGTTATATTCATATAGTATATCAGGAGACTGCTCCATCATGTATGGATATACAAATATGTCATCTGTTTTGTGGTAGGTTTGTTCATGAATTTCATTACTTTCCTCTTGCAAAACAGATGTGTTCTGGTGCTCTAAACATTCCACTTTCATTGTGATCATTTCCTCTGACTTTTGTAACAAACCATGAAGTTTTTCTTCTTGCTCTCCTTTGCGCTTTTCTTCCCCGATCTTCAGATTTGCCTCTATGTCCACTACCATGTCCTGCATTTGTTTCATAGTGGACAGATTCCTTTCTCTTAAACGAAATTCTATTTCTGGGTCAAAAGCTCTTGGATAATGCAATAGAGCTAAATCAGGGGGAGGTCTAATATTCAAAGGGATAGAATGATAAACTTGATTGAATCGATCATAAAATTGATGAATAGATTCATTTGGACGTCTTTTTAACTGATTATATTCTTCAATGAGCAAGAGGAAATTAAGTTTGATCATCCATCTATCAATGAAGAGTTTGGAAAACTGCTGAAGATTAGAGATGCTAGCCTTAGGCAATGCTTTAAACCAAGTCCTAACTTCGCTTTGCAAAGAAAGGGCAAATAGCCTGATACTAACATCCTCGTCCTCCACTTCAAATATATTAATATAGTCTTCAAAGGCTTGGATATGCCTTTGCGCAATAATACCATTCTCTCCATCAAATCTTGGGAGATACTCAGGATGATTCTGGGCAGAGGATTAAGCACGAGAGGCAAAACAAGAGACTTATATCTGTCGGGAACCTTACGAGGCACGGGATTATGTACAGGGATTGGCTGAATGGGCTTGATATGAACAAGGATAGAATGATTGGCTTTGACATTTGTTTCCTCCTTGGCTGTATGATGATTTTCAGCAGCATTTAAAGGCTGTTGTTCTAATGTGCAAGGAGGCTTTTCAACTACATTTTCAAAAGGAAAATCATGAAAATCTAATTTAAAATCGTTTTTGAAATACAATATACACAACAAAATTTTATGGAAGAGAAAGAACATGACCTCTTGGATAGTAATCCAGGTCAAAAGCCTGATCTACTTGTATATTTCTCTTGGGTTCATTTCTCCACCGGAGTCTTTATTATGAGGATTATGTGGAGTCGTCGGGTGGATAAGTAAATTAACTTTGAAGGGCCTGATCTCTATCCACCACACAGATCAGGACTTAATATGCAATAAGAAACAAAATATTTTTGATATTTTTTGAGATTTTTTTTTATTTTTTAGGATTTTTCAAAACAAGTTTAAGACTTATTCAAAAGGCAAACTGATCAAAAATGGGGATTTAGGGTGATGAACAAATGATTGTCCCCAGTGGAGTCGCCATCATGTTATCACTAGGGTTGTTCCCTTTGACTCCTAAGGGAATACGACCGAGGTAACCACAAACCAAGCTTTGGACTGCAGGTCCTAGCCTACCAACAGTCAGAGAGGGCTCTCTCTTTGGGATTTAGCTTTGTTTTAAGGAATGATTTTAGGCTAGATATGATGCACATGGGTTTTGATTTGGGTTTGGTGGGATGGTTGATCTATTTAGGCAGATTTGGCATACAAAGTGTAAGAAGTTCAAGCCATTGGGCATGGAGTCCATGAATGTGAACTGATGGATGTGTTTTCATTGGTAGAAGAGGGGAATATGGACCAGGATAGCTACACATGGCACAATGATTTATGCTGGAACAAGGATGAAATGGAGGTCAGGAGTTGAGAGGCAATTAAGGATATCTCATCCAACCAAAGAGGGAAAGTGGATGAAGGTTGAATAGGGCAATGAAGAATTTCTAGACAACATTCATATAATCAAGGAAATAGCTTAAACATGTTCAATTAAGAATGCATATTCATCACTGGTTCAGAGGAAAACATAGAAAAGTTACAAGAATTGAGCACAGAGGGCATGAAAACCAGTTCTGATCTATTCCTTTTTCCTGCAACTTAGATTATGATATATAGATGGTACAGCTACGTATAAACTAATAAACAGAGGAAGGAAAAACTTATTGAACCATGAGCAAGCATGAGAATTCCATACCAAACTCTTTAGCCATTAAAAGCACAACCAGACAGTTCAGATGCAAACATTCCAACAATCTTTGATTACAGAAGTTCTTAATATTTACAGCACAAATCTCAAATGAGAGATCAACCAAACAACCCACCAACCCCTATTACATTGTTTAGGGTTGTATTTATAGGAAAAATATCTACAAAAATAGATCTGATAGGAGATTTGAGGAAATAAATGCATTTAACCTAACTTCTCTTGCAAGTAATGTAAAAATATCTATCTAATGCTATGTTGGGGGCAACTGTTTCAAAAAATGAGGCTATGTGTCCTTTGTTATTATGCGCTGGCCATTTATCATAATTGTGCATTGATCTATGCGCTGGCCATTTATCATAATTGTGCATTGATCTCTGCTCCACTGCTCTTGAGTGGCTTTGATGTGCATTAACTGTGATCTAAGAGCCTTAAGTGGCTTCACCGCTTTCTTTGACTTTGATGGAGGCTTTTAATGTTCAACTGCTTTGATATTGTTGATCTGATACTCTTTGCCGCTTCAGTGATACTTTTTTAATTGAATCTGGGCTTTATCTTTCCTCTGATACTCTTTAACATTTGATTCGGGCCTCTCTTTCTCTACTGATCCTCTTGATATGCTCGACACTATCAAATCGCCCCTTTTTTGCCCTTTCAAGGCAAAAATAACAAGGCAAAAATAACAAGGCAAGCTGAGGCTTTCCATTTTGGCCCTTTTTTCTTAGAGATGCGCGATTAGCGCTAAGCGCTAATCGCACATCAAAAAATGCCTCAGATTTTCATTCTGGGCTTCCTAAGCATTGATTTCGCACTTTGCGCCCTTTTTCGGCGGGTGACGTCAGCATGACGTCAGCGGTACGACAGATGACGTCAGCAGGGTGATGTGTCAGGGTGACATGGCAGGGTGACGTGGTGCTTACGTCACGTAGGGGGAAGCGGTAGGGTGACGTGGTGCTTACATCACGCAAGGGGAAGCGGTATCCAGTTTTCAAGGCGCACTGGTTTGGGAGGAGGGGGCTCCGCCACAGTCGAGACGGTGACGCGTGGTTGGAGTACGACGGGAAAACCGCCCATCTCCCGGATGCTAACCATCGACCGGTTCGGAGGGGAAAAGACCTGCCCACCGTAGATCTTAGGGCGCGGGCAATTGAACGGATGGTGGAATAGAGAAGGCGGCAGAAGGATAAGGGACGGGCCTGCGGCGCCTGTATTATTTATTTAATTTCGGTGGGGGAGGGAAAACTTTAGGAAAGTGCGTTTTTCATTTGGGTTTGCGGGTTATGTGTGTCGGTTAGAGTTTAAAACATTAAACCATTAACAATGTAGGTGGAGGGGGAGGGTTTAGGTTTATAGATGAAAGAGGGGGGGTTCAGGGTTATTGCTTTAACCAGGGGTTAAAGTAACTCCGGGTTTAAGACGCAGAAGGGTTTATATTAGTCCCAAATGGACCAATATCTCCCAAACCATGTTACATAGCTATAGTGCTATAGGGTGGGATATGTAATATTTTGGGATTTTTATATAGTTTTTTGTATAATATGGGGAGGGGACATGATTTAGGGAGCTAGATAATAGGGTTAGATGTTAATATGAGGTCTTTGAAATGCAAAGGAGGGGATGCATGCTAAGTTTATAAAAGGAAACTTAGGCATAGGGAAATGAATGGATTGTGTAAAGATTAATTTTACACAAGAAATGTGGCTTCTTTTCATTGAGGAAAGTCAAAACTTGACTTGATATTTCACACAAATGAGCTGAAAGCAGGACTTGTTGGGTAGATCCCAAGGTCCTCAAGGGGATGTTAGTAAGTGATTTGGGAAATAAGAAGAAGGGGGAGTTAGAGATGCCTTGCTTGATCTGATCAGAATGAAAAAGTGCCTCAAACCTGTGATCTGGATGAATATAACACTTGAAAACATGAAATGGATCACATAGCTTGATTTCTGCAACCACACAACTACTTACCCAACCTACTTTACCTAGCATTTTTTCTTCTTTTGGTTTGGGTGCACTTGAACTAGCAAACCCAGCTTTTCAATTTTTTCCTTTTCACTGTCCTCTTATCTACATCTATACTTATTTCATCCAAGGGCTCAGATTGGGCTGTTGAGCACCCTTGTTTCTCTACCTGTCTAAGAATCTGCCAAGATTAAGCTGTTTGGACAGATAATGATTCTCTATATTCTACAACAGGAAATTGAAACCTAGGGAGACCAAGATTAAGCTGT
>APFE030125720.1:153710-173342 GCA_000404065.3 Pinus taeda | reverse complement strand
TCAAATCTTTCAAAGCCTTGGCTGAAAACGAATCAGATCACAAAATTAAGTGCCTCAGGTCTGACAGAGGTGGGGAGTTTACCTCAAATGAATTTTTCGATTTCTGTGAAGAACATGGAATAAGAAGGGAATTCTCTATAGCTAGTACTCCTTAGCAAAATGGAGTGGTGGAAAGGATGAACAGAATGGTTCAACAAATAGCTCGTGCTATGCTTTATGAGTCTGGAACTCCCGCAACCTTCTGGGGTGAAGCTGCATTTGTTGCAGTTGTTATTCTCAACAAAACAAATGTTTGAGTGAACAACACTCAAACTCGTCATGAGCTCTGGTATGGTGAGACTCCTTCGGTAAAGAATTTCAATATTTTTGGAAGCAAATGCTATATTAAGAATAATGATGAACAATCTGGCAAACTTGAACCTAGAGCAGATGAATGCATTCTCCTTGGTTATTCTCCCCACAACAAAGCATACAAGTGTTACAATAAAAGACTTGGAAGAATTGTTGACAGCATTGATGTGGTGGTTGATGAAAAAGGAAACATTCCTAGGCAAATAAATTATGAAAATATCAAAGAGGATGAAGACTACCCTCCAAATCAGACTGAAGATGAAGAAGAACCTCAAGAGGCACCAGAGGAATAGACAAGGATAGAAGAGAAGACTCCATCCAGGTATGTTCAAAAGAATCATCCAGAATCTCAAATCTTGGGGCAAAAGGAGGCAAGCGTACAAACAAGAAGAACAATTGCAGAATCTTCAAGCTATTTGGCATTACTCTCCTCCATTGAACCTCAAAATGTAAGAGAGGCATGCAAAAATGAATGTTGGGTCAAGGCAATGGATGAAGAACTTGAGCAGATCGAAAAGAACAACACTTGGGAATTGGTTCCTAGACCAAAAGATAAGAATGTCATAGGGACAAAATGGGTCTTCAAAAATAAGTTGAATGAAAATGGGGAAGTAATTAGAAACAAGGCCAGACTTGTTTGTAAATGTTATGCTCAACAAGAAGGAATAGACTTTGAAGAAACTTTTGCTCCCGTTGCAAGACTTGAGGCCATCTGAATGTTCCTTGCTCTCTCAAGCTTTCAGAAGTTCAAAGTATTTCAAATGGACGTTAAATCAGCCTTTCTGAATGGAGACTTAGAAGAAGAAATATACATTGAGCATCCAGATGGTTTCATTCTTGGGAATGATCCAAAATCTTGTATGCAGACTGAAAAAAAGCTCTCTATGGTCTTAAACAGGCTCCAAGGGCTTGGTACTACCGCTTGGACAAATATCTTCGTCAACAAGGTTTTTCGAAAGGATCCACAGATAGCAATCTTTATATAAAAATTGAAAATGACAAATTGTTAATACTTGTTGTGTATGTAGATGATATTATCTTTGGCAGTAATGAAGAAGCCATGAGTCAAAGCTTTGCCTTGGTGATGCAGAAAGAATTCGAAATGTCTTTTCTTGGAGAACTGACATATTTTCTTGGTTTGCAAATCCAACAAAATGAAGACGGTATCTTTTTGTCTCAAACCAAGTATCTCAAGCAGATCTTGAAGAAATATGGCATGGAAGATGCAAAACCAGTATGTACCCCTATGGTTACAGGATGCAGCCTTAGTGCAAATGATGAATCAGCAACAGTGCATCAACCAACCTATAGATCCATGATTGGAAGTCTTCTTTATTTAACAGGTACTCGACCAGACATCATGCATGCAGTGGGAATAGATGGAAGATTTCAGGCAAATCCTAAGGAAACCCATCTTCAGGCAGTAAAGAGAATTTTCAAGTATCTTCAAGGAACTCAAAACTATGGCTTATGGTATCCAAGGGATACAGATCTCACTCTTCATGCTTATACAGATGCAAATTGGGCAGGAAGCATGGATGATAGAAAAAGCACAAGTGGTGGTGCATTCTTTATGGGTTCCCGATTAGTATCTTGGTTCAGAAAGAAACAGAGTTCAATTGCTTTATCTACAACTGAAGCATAGTATGTGGCTGTTGCATCTTGTTGCACACAACTTCTTTGGATGATGCAAACTTTGCAAGACTTTCAAATCACTTGTACTCCACCTATCTCCATCCTATGTGATAATACAATTGCTATCAGCATCTCAAAGAACCCAGTGATGCATTTAAAGGCCAAGCATATACCTATCAAATATCGTTTTCTTCGGGAACAAGTGCTAGAACAAAAGGTCAAGTTGGAGTATGTTCCGTCTAAGGAACAAGTTGCTGATATACTCACCAAACCTATGCCCAGGGAGACCTTTGAATACCTCAGGCAAAAGCTGGGGGGTAGTTGATGCATCATCTTGTTGTTGAATCTCATCTGCTTCAGAGATTGTTGGTTGTACGCAAGTTTTATATGGGGTATACACATATAATCGTTGGTTTATGGTTTGGTCAGAGATCATCTGGCACAAGTTCAGGGGGAGTATATATTCTTCTAATGATGCATTGTTGGCATTATTTTAGAATTCCTTGATTTTTTTTCTCACGAGTTGTCTGGTGGAATAGATCAATGTGTGCTAGTCTGAAGGTTGGTTCTGCTAATAGTTGTTCTTGTCTCTATGTCATATACTTCTTTTCACATCAAGGTCATGTAACGACCTATTTTGGTTTCTCCACTATGCCTGGGATGAATGACTCTTGTCTATCTTGTGTATTCCCTCTTGGATGAGGATGGATGTATCTATGAGTCTTGATGATAGGAAGGTTACTTATAATCATGTTCTTTCTTGTAGAACATCTTTTTGCAGACAGTATTTCAGCACAGAGCATATACAAAGGGGGAGCTCATTCAGAGTTTTCAGCAGGTACTCAAGAGGAGTATGGTATTCCGCCTCTTTTCCCTTGATGTCAAAGGGGGAGAGTGATTGGTTGTTGTTGCCATCAAGTCCAAAGGGGGAGATTGTTGGCATTATGATACATTTTTTGTACTTGATGGCAACCCACACATCTCCGATGATAAATTATAGTACAGCAATGTTATTTTCTGGTTCCGCGGGTGCACAGATCAAAAGATGTGGTCTTTGACAGGTTTCACATGAGAACCTTTGAAAAGGTGCGTATATGTTCACAGGTCTCCCGCACAAAAGGTGCGAACCTAAAATGCACGGACTTTCATGCAAAGAAAAATGCGCATCTTATGTTCGGTCCATGGTATTTAGTCCGACGTTTTTGATCCTATGGTATTGTTCCATGGTTTTGGCATCTAAAATATTGAACCCAGGCTTTGGATCCCTTGTATTGGTTTTCTATGGTTTTGATCCATGGTTTAAGTAAGGGCTTGCCTATAAAAAGGAAAGGAGATCATTTGGCTAGGTACTTGAAAATTGAATATCTTAAGATCTGAAATTTTGGGTGATCGGTTTGGAAAGCTAGATCTAGATAAAAGAGAAATATGTAAATTGTAAGGCGGATCTATTGATAGGTCGTGATCTCTTTGGCGCATGTTCAGATCTGTGGATCTGACAGTGTGTGGCACATTGGAGGACTGAGAATTTGGCTCTATACAGAGGTCTGCAGGCGATCCACAGTGCAGGTGCGGAGGAACACAGCGTAGAAGAAGGCGCAGGTGCGGAGGAACACAGCGCAGAAGAAGGCGCAGGTAAGGAGGAATGTAGCGCAAAAGAAGGCGCAAGTGCGGAGGAACGCAGCGCAGCAGAAGGTACAGGTGCGGAGGTGCGCAGTTGAATCAGCGGAGCAGGTGCGGAGCTGCGCAGTCTCTTCACGACAGAAGTGTGGATATCCACAGGTTTCCTTCGGTGAAGTTGCGGACCTTTTCTTGAAATATATTTTAGCTATATTTTACCTGTTTCTGCAAAGATGTGGGTTTAAATTGGTGGCTGGTTACTGGTGATATTTTCTGGTTACTTCATTCTGAGAAGTTAAAGGAGAGTGGGTAATGCACATGTACTTGATGTTTTGGATCCAGTTTGAAAACTTATGAAACGTGGTCCCTGGAAGAAAGAGAAAGTAGTAGCCTTCTGTAGGTCAACACCTACGTACTAGTATCTTAGCTAGTACAAGAGCTAAGGGGGTTGTAGCTCCCTTCCAGGAGAAGCTGGAAAACGAGAGAGGGTTGTAGCTCTCTACAGGTTGCAGTGTGCATACTGGCAAAGGACTGCACCAGTACAAAATCATTGTAAAAGAAGTTTCTAATTGAAATAAGATAGAGACATATTGCAGTAGGTCGTTTTCACCCACATTGGGTTTCCACCTTATATCTGGTGTTCTTTGGTGTGATTCTCTGTTTTTCCTGTTCTTGCTCATTATTATATGGTACTGACATACAGACTAATAATCAATATCTGAAGAATAAATTAAAGTATAAATATAGAAGATAGATTGAAAAGAATTTGATAATATTGATTCACCCCCCCCCCCCCTCTCAGTATTATTTCCAACAAAAAACATATTAATGGAAGTTTACCTTTGAATTTTACCATACATGTTCTCATTTTCCACGTGAAGTAGGCGAATTCTTTATCTGAGAGTTCTTCTTCCTCTTCTTCATCCTTACAACTACAAGTGTTTGCTTTCTGAGTCTGCTTTTCCTTACCATTCTTCTTGTATGTGGAAAATGTTGTTTTTAAGTGAGATGTGCCATCCTCTTCTTTAATTCTTATTTCATATGTCGTAAGAATTCTATGCAATTCATCTATGTTGAGATTGGTCATATTTGATATATCTTCCAAGACAAATACATTTCTTAGGTCCCTATAATACTAGTGATTCCCCATTACTATTGTCATTGTAGCCTTTTTTGTTATTTTTGTTCTTGTATTATCCCCATATTTTATTGTTGTGCCCCATAGAAGCCCACTATTGTTATTGTTGTGCCCTTATATTATTATTTTTATGTCGCCTTTAATTATATTATGACCCCTTAGACCCCTATATATAGAAAGGCAGTTTTATCATTTGTATCATCCAAGAATTGTTCATTTGTGTAAGTTAAAGGACGTTTCCCCCTCAAAGAGACTTATTTTGAAGCCATTGATCTATCTTTTCTTCAATTTTGTGAGTTGATTGTATAACAATTGGTATCAGAGCTTTGGATTCTAGGGTTTTGCTGCTTCAAATAGGTCATCGTGGAATTTTCACTATAACTCTGCTACTACACCATTTCAGAAGCAAATATTAAAACCCATTTGAGCTAAAAGCTTGACCAACCTCGAGTACGAATTTCAGATCATTTTTTGCTACATTTTCAGAGATATGATCCAACGAAGTTATGGTTTTTGAAGGCTCCCGAATTATATCTCAAACAAGTGACCTGGGGAAAATCGTCATAAATTTCTCTCTGAGAATCAGATTGAAATTCCATAACAAGTTAGATAAATAGTACGGTCTGTAGTTTTTGGTGTGTTGGGTTTAGAACCTAAGGATGAAACAGTGACACATGGCACTTTGTACGAGTTCGCTCTATTGAACCGGTCTATAATCAGGTCATTGTGGGATTCCTTGGAGAATCCAATATTAACCAAACTTATGGGGTTGGAAAGAGAATTCAAATCGATATTGCAAGAAGAAATTTCAAATCTTGGAGATCTGTAATTACATAGATACAATAGATTCAATATTGACCTCCTACAAAGTGAAAAAATGTGTGTAGTTTTTTTTTTTATTTTGCATAAGTTTGGTTTGAAAAATTAGTTTGAAGGAATTCAAAGGGAATAGTGAAGAATAATTATCATTAATTGATTCCCCAAAGAAATAAAATGGAAACACCTAGTAAGAAACCTGAAAGTTATAGCATGATTTATGAAGAAGAGGAATAAATGCAACATGATATATCAAAATTATGAGACCAAATGCAACAAAATTCACTCTCACAAAAAGTAATAGAAGCTAAGATGGATGGTTTAAAGAAAGGTTTGGAAGCTAAGATGTATGGTTTAAAGGCTTGGAAGCTAAAATTGATGGTTTAGAAGTAAACATTGAAGATTTGAAGAAAGACGTGGAAGGTTTGAAAGGAGGTTTGGCAAAGTTGCTATAAGAAATGCTTCCTAATGGCGAACAAATAGTAGAGGAAACTCATAATGAAAACAAAACAGATGTTAATCATGATTTCATAGACTCTAACATTGGATTCTAGACCCACCATGTTCCAAAGATTGATATGAGGAAGTTTGATGGCAAGTATCCCGTAACATAGATATACAGATGGAGAAATATTTCGATCTCCATAATGTGCAAAACACACAAAAGGTACACATTGCAAATTTGTATTTGGAACCCAATCATTTTATATGGTATCAATGGCTTTTCTCTCGTAAAAAAATTGTCACTTGGGCAATTTTTACAGAAGAAATGATAGCACATTATGAGGATACAAAAAGCAACATTTTTTTTATCCAATTCATAAATCTCAAACAAAAGGGTTCAATGATGGAGCAGATTGAGGACTTCCAAAAATTGAATATAAGGATGAAAAATATTCCAAAGGAGCATAGGATTGATGTGTTCATAGGTACTTTAAAGGATAACATCCAACGTGAGGTTCTCCTTTGGGAACCTGATTCATTAGAGAAGGCATTCAGGTTGGCAAGAAAAATGGAAAGCAAAATTATCACAAGAAGGAAGCCTACCACTCACAACTATAAGATGGAAGTGTTGTTTCCCCTAGCCTTCCACAACCTACAAGGTTGAAACCACAATAATAAGAATAGAAAGAGCAAAAGACTTTTGTTATAGTTGTGATAGAAAATACACTAAAGGTCATAAGTGTGCTAAGAAGAAATTATTTTACATAGATTGTGAAGAGGAGGAAGAAAAGGAACAAGAAACGTCAAAAGAAGAGGATAGATGCCAAGAACAAACCCTAGAAAAAGAAGAAATGAATCTGGCCATATTTTGTAATGAATTGGCTGGAATTACCATTCCTAAAACTATCAATATAAAAATACATATCAAGAAGAAAAAGGTAATAATGTTGATGGATTCAGGCAATACCCATAATTTTATTCATTGTAAGATAGCAAAGGAATTGAATTGCTTCCTATATCCAGCACCAAAGTGTCAAGTGATGGTTACAAGTGGAGGAACCATAAATTTCTCTGGAAAGTGCCATAATATCAAGCTATCCATGGGAAAATATGTATTGAATAGCCTAATGCTTTCCATTCCAATGGGTGGTGGTGAAGTTGTACTAAGAGTCTAATGGCTACAATCTTTGTGTACGATAGCTTTTAATTTTCAAGAACTTTTCATGAAAAAATTTTCAGAAGAAAAGGAAGTTGAATTAAGGGGTATCGCAGGGAAATCGGGAAACACAATCAGCTCTAACGGGATGACAAAGCTTCTAAAGAAAGAACAACTAGGTGTAATTGCACAATTATGTTTGCTAGAGGTTCCCACATCGAAATCATCTATTTCTCTAGATCTCCAAAAAGTCTTGGACACTCATTACAAGGTATTTGAGACTCCCAAAGGCCTCCCACCTATTCGTGATCATGATCATGGTATTCAATTGATTCCAAGAAGTGTTCCTCCAAACATCAGGCCTTACAGATATCCCTATGCCCAAAAGAGTAAAATTGAATGTATGGTTACAAAATGCTAGAGGCTGGTATAATTCAACCTAGTCAAAGTTATTTCTTCGCTCCAGTAGTATTGGTTCACAAGAAGGATGGATCATGGCGCATGTGTCCAGATTATAGGGAGCTCAACAAGCTCACTATTAAAGATAAATTTCCCATTCCTGACATTGATGAATTATTGGATGAATTGCATGATCAATTTACTTCATCAAGTTGGATCTTCATTCGGGATATCATCAAATCAAAATGAAGACTGAAGACATTCTGAAAACAACATTTAGAACTCATGAGGGGTCATTATGAATTTTTGGTCATGCCTTTTTTCCTTTACGAATGCACCTTCTACATTTCAAGGTTTGATGAATTCCATTTTCAAACTCATCCTTAGAAATTGTGTGTTAGTATTTTTTTATGATATACTAACCTACAACAAGTTTTGGAAGGATTATGTTCAACATGTTGACAGGGTGCTCAAACTATTGGAGGAGAAACAATTATATGCAAAAAAGCTTCAAATGTTTCTTTGGAGTAAAAGAGATGGAATATTTGGGTCATGTTGTATCTCATGAAGGTGTTAAGTTAGACCCTAGACAAATTAAAGCCATTAAGGAATTGAAATCCCCACATCCATAAATCATCTCCAAGGATTTCTTGGGTTGACAGGGTATTATCACAAGTTTGTTAAAGAATTATGGGAAAATAGCAGTACCTCTAACAACATTATTGAAGAAAGATGTGTTTTTCATGGACTCTAGGAGCAACGAAGGCCTTTGAAGATCTTAAAGAGACAATGTGTCAAGAATTGGTCTTAGCTATGTCGGACTTCACAAAAACCTTTATTGTGGAATGTGATGCCCCAGGGAATGGAATTGGTGTTGTTTTAATGCAAGAAGAAAGACCCATTGCTTTCGAAAGTCATCCAATCAAAGTAAAGTATTTACACAAAGCTGTTTATGAAAAGGAAATGTTGGCAACACTACATGCACTTACAAAATGGAGACCCTGCCTAATGGGAAGACACTTCAAGGTAAAAACGGATCATCATAGTCTTAAATACTTTTTAGAACAAAGATTGTCTTCAGAAGAGTAGCAAAAATGGGTCACGAAGATGTTGGGTTATGACTTTGAAATCATCTACAAAAAAAGGAAGAAAAATGTTATGGCGGATGCACTCTCAAGAAAGGATGAGGATGTGGAAACGTTGTTTTGCGCCATTTTTATTATCCAACCAAATTGGATAAACGAAGCAAGGGATGAATGGAAGAATGATGAAGAAGTGTGGGCACTCATTCGAAAGTTACAGCAAGATCCCAGTACATCTGATACATTTAGCTAGAAAAATGATTCGTTATGGTACAAAGATCGCTTATACCTATGTAAGAATTCTCAACTCAAACAAAATATTCTTATGGAATTGCACACCTCTCCCTTAATAGGGCACTCAAGATTTTTAAAAACTTGCCACACAATTAAGACGAAATTTTTTTGGGATGGATTTAAATCTGATATTCAAAAGTTTGTGGCGGAATGTTTGGTTTGCCAACAAAATATAGTTGAAACAATTAAGACCCCGAGTCTATTACAACCTTTATCTATTCCAAGCCAACATTGGGAGGAAGTTTCAATGGATTTTATCATAGGTTTACCCAAGTCTGAAGGAAAGAGTGTCATCATGGTGGTAGTTGACAGACTTACCAAGAATGCACACTTTTGTGCATTATCTCATCCATTTAAATCCAGTACAGTTTCCACATTTATGGAAACAATTCAAAAGCTACATGGAAACCCAAAGATTATTGTAAGAGACAGAGATCCCATTTTCACTGGAAATTTTTGGACATAATTATTTTCTTGTATTGGTACTTATCTCATAGCTCATCTTATCATCCTCAATCTGATGGGAAAACTAAGATAGTAAACAAACGTTTAGAAGGATATCTTCGTTGCTTTGTATATGATAAACGAACACAATGGGTCAAATGGTTGGCTCTGGCTGAATGGTGGTATAACACTTCCTTCCATACTGCAGCAAAAATGACCCCATTTATGGAAATTTATGGATATCATCCACTGTCCATCACATCATATTTGAGAGAAAATTCTAAGGTTCAAGCAGTGGAAGACCACATCGAGCATCAACAACAAGTTCTCCAACTCTTAAAGGATAACCTCACTTTGGCGCAAAATGGAATGAAACAACATGCAGATCAACATCGCAATGAAAGAAGTTTTGATGCAGGTGACTGGGTATTTCTACGGCTACAATCATATAAAAAAATGTCCGTCAAGCAAGCTAAGAAGGATAATAAATTATCACCAAAGTATTATGGTATGTACAAGGTGTTGCAAAAGATTGGTACTATGGCATACAAATTGGAGCTTCCTGCAGCTTCCTGAGTACACCCAATTTCCCATGTTTCATGCTTAAAGAAGGTTAGAGGTGACAAGCTCCCAATTCAAACAATATTGCCAGAACTTGATGAGGAAGGAAAAATCATATTGGAACTTGAAGCAGTCACAGAAATAAGAACTCGACAGCTACAAAATTGATCAATTTTGAACTATCTCATAAAGTGGAAGAACTTACCTGCTGAAGATTCCACATGGGAGGATGAAAATTTTATACAGAAGCATCAAGAACTACTCAAATGTTGAGGAAAACACTTTTTTGAAGGAGAGGGGCATGTTAGTTCCTTATAATATTAGTGATTCCCCCATTACTATTGTCATTGTATCCCTTATTGTTATTGTTGTGTCCTTATTATCCCTATATTGTTATTATTGTGCCTGATAGAAGCCCACTATTGTTATTGTTGTGCCTTTATATTATTATTGTTATGTCGGCTTTGACTATATTGTGAACCCTAATACTCTTATATATAGAAATGAGGTTTTTTCATTTGTATCATCCAAGAATTGTTCATTTGTGTAATGTAAATGAGGTTTCCCCCTCGAAGAGGTTGATTTTGAAGTTGTTGATCTATCTTTTATTCTATTTTATGAGTTTGTTGCATAACAACATTGGGATTAAATCTTGTTGGCAAGGTTCTAAAGGTCTTTCAAACAACAATTTTCATTTCACCAGGTTCTCCCAAACCTTTCAATGTATTTGTTGTTTCATCAGCATGCTGAAAGTATGCATCAACATCTTCATCTTCCCTCATTTTGAGTTGCTCAAGTTTTTCCCTAAAAATTTTAAACTTTGCTTCTTTCACCTTCAAGTCACCTACATATATATTTTCAAGCTTGCCCTATACCTCCTTAGCAATTTTTCAACTAAATACCTTAAGATAAACAGATTCAATAAGCCCACTGATAATAAGATATTTTTCCTTTACATCATATACCATATTTTTCCTTGTTCATCATGGGTCAGTGTGAAAACTTTGTTAATGAATTCTCATAATTCATATCCTTGTGCCAACAAATGAACCTACAATATTCCACTCCAAAGTGAAAATTTATTTACATTGAACAAAGGAACTTTATTCTTAGTATACTCCATGATCTCCTTCCAGTTTTTACATTGCTATTGAAGGAACTTGGCTCTAATACCAATTGTTGGAAATAATGAGAGGGAGGCTGAATCAGTACTGTTTCTGGGAAAATTAGTGTCTTGTTGAATGACTAAACCTCTAGGTTTGACAGCTACCCTAGAAACAACAGTTTAAAGCAATTCAATGATATTTCCTATGTGTAATAGATAAGAGAAAGATTGTAGAAAACCAACCTGGAACTTTCGCTTGATCCCTTCCTTATCTCCCTCTCCTTTGACTGATCTCGTAACTCCTCCCCGTACTTAACACACTTGGAGAGTACCTGCACAATTACAGCAACAAAAAACTATCAAAGCATCGTGATCTATTACAACATAAACATTATAGAATCAGATATATAATGAACAAATGAAAGCATTCACAATTACACAATCAATTGGGAAAAATATTGAAGAACTTTATTAATAATAAGGAGAATTACAACCCAGTTGTGCCATCATCCCAGCTTCAATCCTTCTTCACCTCATGAATCATCAAGAACACACCAAGAAGAACATAATGCTCTCTCCTCAATACTAAAACTAGCAGCGCTTACTTGCAATTCAAAACAACTCAGCCTTCTGATCTCTTGGATGGGAGATCTTTTTATAGATGTTTGCAAGGGTGTGAGACATCCATGGGAATTGATGAGTGATACCAATTGTTGAAATTGGTTCCACAAGAGAGGGAAATTGGAGATGGTTTCCTAGTTTTCCTTGGTCATCCTTGGGCGAATTCAGAGAGGCAAGTGGCATAGGAGAAGTTTCTAGAAGATTCCATGAGCAACCAACTAACAAAATGTCCAGAACTTTGTCTAACCTCGCCCATCACACCTACTAAAGGGCCAAAGTGTGATGCATCACACTTAACTAGTGCAACAGTCAGTATGCATCTCACCCTAACACAGGGATTTCTGATATGGTTCAGTTTTGGCACTTTTCTGGATGATTTCTCAAATGGAACTTTTGTGGAATGAAGCATTCAAATGACTAAGCTTATTTAGGGTATAAGACAACCATTTTAGGGGTTGATGAGCCCTAACATCATCGACATATGAGTTTGGGGTTGATGTGCCCAAATATGTTTATAACAAGTACTCCTTAGAAATTAACACTTTTAAATATTTTCAAAGCATTAGTTAATATTCAATTATTATTAATGTTTATGCAATAATGACAGTAAATAAAAGAACACTACAAGAACAATAATTTTAGGTGGAAAACCCTCTCCGGGTCAAAAACCACCGAGTGTTTTTATAATAAATTCTTTAATCTCCAGCCCCAACTGAAATGAAAGCAACAACTTCCTAGAATTTTGGAAAATCATTCTTCTCCAACTCCCACTGGAATGATGCCTCAACATCTTGGTTTCTTCAATAGTCAACTAAATGGATTCCGCAACACCCTAACAAGCCACAAATCGCCCTAGCACCACCCTACCACCCTGAAGTGTTCATAGGGCCCAACCGGTAGGAAACTTCATACACCTGCCTAGCACCTCCATTGCACCCTATAATGACTAAAATAAGATAAGATTATGGATTCCCAAACCAAAGACAACAATCAATAACACATTAAGATGTACAATGTTTTTCGTTTACTTGACCAAATACCCAATCACTCTAGGACCTACAACCCAACCATGACATCATCCCAACAGTGACACCTATACCTCCCAACACTACCTCTTCGAATCTAGGCAGAATGACTCTTTCAGAAATGACTCTTTTACAATCTTTACAATGATGATTCTTTTACAACTTTACAATGATGACTCTTTTACAATGATGACTCTTTTATAAATGAATCTTTTACAACTTTACAATGATGACTCTTTTACAAATGATTCTTTTACAATGATGACTCTTTTATAAATGAATCTTTTACAACTTTACAATGATGACTCTTGGCCTTAACAATACTTCACGATATCTAGATAGTTGTCATGTCTTCAAGGATGTCCCGTTGCAATGCTTCCTTTGATTTCATACTTCTGCTCTTGAATTCTTGCTTGATGTTGTACTTGAATCGTCTTCTACCTGCATGAAAATTTTGTTTGGCAAAACCATCCCCAAAACAAAACAAAATACCCTTCAACTTGCCTTTGCCTGCAAAACACATGTAAGTGCATAGTAATGAATTAATACAAAATAAAATTACGATGCATACCTGAAGTGTGCTTGTAACTTTTTTTGTTAACTTGTTGCAATGGTAGACAAAGAATCCCACTCTTGATAAGGTCTGGACTCTATGTAAATACTATATCCAAAACTGACCTATAGATATATACAATAAAAATTGATGACAGACCTTAGAATTCTGATAAACCAAGTTCTAAGTACAACAACAAAGACCATTCTATCAACTATGACAAAACAAGTAACATGAAATTACAACATCATATAGATTTAGAAAACTTGGTGTAGCATCAATAATATGTAGCATCAAATGTGTAGTGTCAAGAATAGGACATCTAAAATGTGGTATCAAAACTAACTGTGACATATAGAGACGTAGAGATATAACCGAGACCATGTATATACTTATGTTGTCTTGCAAAAACATATGTCATAGATGATACTAAAAATTCAAATGTAAACACTAATCATACATACCTTGTTGTAGGAGACTTACCCTTGACTGTCGATGTGTGGTCCTTACTGCGGTGATCCTTGAATGCATGTTTTTTGTTTCCTTCTAGGAGCGCGATATTGAATTTATTGTATATATGAAATTTTGGATCTATAAGATCTGAAATTTCGTCCTGTGGTAGCCGTATGTGTCCTCTTTCCAACCCCATAGGTTTGATGAAGATTGGATTCTTCAAAAAAGATTCATGCCCAATCTCCCAAGATGACCTTATTATAGATTATTTCAGTAAAGAAAACTTGTACAAAGTGCCACGTGTCACTGTTCCGACCTTCGACCCTGAAAACAATACCCAGTAAACTACAGTTCGTTCTCTTTCTGTCACTCTATACGAAATTTGAAACCAATGCTCAAAGAGAACGTTATGACGATTTTCCCAACATCACCTGTTTGACATAGAATTTGGGAGCCTGCAAAAACCCTAACTTCCTCAGATCATATCTCCGAAAATATAGTAGACCAAGATTTGAAATTTGATCATGAGGCTCATCAAGATTTTGGCTCAAATGGGCTTTAATTTTAGCTTCTAAAGCTTCACAAAAAAAAGGTTACAACGAAAATTCCACGATGGCCTGTTTAAAGCCACAAAATCCCTCTTAGAGGAGGATATGAAGGTCATTTTTTTTATGAATGTCATGAGTTGAGAGAGTCCTCAACAAGTGAACGTTGGAGGGATTTTAGGAGAAAAAAAAAACATTATTAATTATTGACTATTCAATGACCACGACCAATTATCAGTGCCATGCCACAACCCCATAGGGTTTTAGCCCACTAACTGTGGTTACTAACTTCAAACACGAATATCTCTCAAACCTTGAAGAATTACATGGTGTGCCATATATTAACGGAAATATCTCGATGAGTAGAATCTATCTAGAAGATCCTTGAATCATAATAGAGTAAGTTTTCAAGTAAAATTTCCCATGCAAGATCGGGGTAGTCCCCAATGTTGCTTGGGTTGACATCAATGACAACCACTGATCAACAATTAATGTAAATAATGTAATCATCTAGGTAAATCTATTTTACCGTTTAGTCAATGTTGTAACTATAGGAAGTTACATAATGAAATAACCCATATTAAATTGGTGATTTCCCGAGAAGCTTGATGTAACTTGGAGAGTCATATTTTGACTTGGAACAATAAGAATTCCAATCCTTTGCCCTATGGATGTTTCCTTGACACACTATTAGAATTTTACCACGTAATTCTTGTGTTTGTTGTGTGATTCAATTTCCAATTTTCCCTACATTTATTTCTTATTTCATTTGTTTTTCAAGCGACTATAAATACCAAAAAGTGGTATCTGAGCTCTATGGTTCATAGGTCGTCAAGGAAAGGGCGTTGCCATGAGAACTATGCCAAAGGTTGTAGTATGCAGTCACCAATAAAAGGAGTAGTTGAGGCCAATATTTTATGGTTTAGAGGTTGTGAAGGAAAGGGTGTTTCCACGAGAAGTCTGCCAGAGGTTGCAGAGCATAGTGACCAATAAAAGGCGCAGTTGAGGCCAAGATTCTATGGTTCGAAGGTCGCAAAGGAAAGGAAATTTCCACGAGAAGTCTGCCAAAGGTTGCAGTACACAATCGCCAATAAAAGGAGCAGTTGAGGCTAAGCCAGGACCGTGGCCATTAAAAACATTTTTTATTATTAGAAACAAACTACACATCAAAATAAGAGTCATTGTGAAAGAAGCTTCGCAAAGTTTGAAACATGTAAAGAAGTTTTCGGTCGAAGAGCAGAGTCATCGACCCAAAAAGTTGTATGTCCTCGAGCTGAGGACAGGCAGTAAGAAGGGAGCCACATTTGGGAGACATATTCTTCGAGCAGAGGGAGTTGTTAGCAGAGGAAGTCAAGAAGGAGCAAAGGGAGTCACCAATAGAGGAAGTTGAGAAGGAGCAAAGGGAGTCGTCCACAGAGGAAGCCGAGAAGTAGCAGAGGGAACCAACCAGAGCCAGAGGGAAAAACCTGTTATCGCTAAGAAAAATCACGCAGAAGAAAGTGTCATAGCCACGATCCGTCGGTTGAAGAGTCGCCTTTTTTAAAAGAACAAGTTCTGAAATTATGTATGTACACTGAGGTCAAAACCTAGAGATCTACCAATCAAAAAAATAAAAAATAAGAAGGCGAGTATTTTTTCTTTAAAATTGCCTCGATAATTTACAAAATAATTTTGATTGTGGAAGAAAGGGGTGGAACATTATTTTCTGGGGTTTTATGAAGATTGTTTTTTCTAGAGACATTTTTTTTTTAAGTTTGAAGTAGGGTTTCTGTGGAGAAAAAAACAAATTCTCAAAAGAAGGTTAAAAATTAGTTTATAGGGTTTATGAAGTTTTGAATATTTTATCATTTTGTAGAAAAAAAAAAAAAAAACAATCAAAATTTTTTCGAAAAAGAAACTCTTAATTCAAACACAAAAGAAAATATGAAACCCTAGTTGAACACCAAAATGAAACTATAGCAGAATTTTTTGAAGGAACCTAGGAAGAAATGGAAAAATGACTAATGCTAAATTTGAGGTGGAGAAGTTCACCCGTAAGAATAATTTTGCATTGTGGAAACTAAAAGTAAGGGATTTGTTGGTGCAACAAGCATTTCACAAAGCTTTGGATGCAGTTAGGAAGAAACATGTTGGCATGACGAATTTGGATTGGGAGGACTTGGATGACCAAGCTCTCAGTACCATCAGGTTGTGCCTGGGAGATAAGAGTTCTTTTCAATATCACTGAAGAAACCTAAGCAGCAGGTTTGTGGGGGAAGTTGGACACATTGTATATAACCAAATCTTTAGCCAACAAAATTTATTTGAAGAGACAACTATATAGTCATCAAATGAAGGAGGGTACTAAAATTGCAGAACACTTAAATTTTTTAATACACTTATCTACCAATTGTCAGATATGGAAGTTAAATTTCAGAAAGAAGACAAAGCTATTACCTTATTGTGTTCGTTGCCCGAGTTTTGGGATCACTTTGTGACTTCTATTAGTGTGAGCACAACCAAATATTTAGAATTTGATTATGTTGTGGGAGCTCTGTTATCTGAAGAAGTACGAAAGAAATCCAACATTGAAACTTCCGCACCATAAGCCATGGTAGCCAAAGGTTGGTCCAAAGAAAGAGAGGAGAAAACAAAACGTTCTTCAAGAACAAAATCAAAAGGCAAGAAGTGTAAAAACAAATGTTGGTACTGCAACAAAATAGGACACCTCAAGAAAGGTTGTTAGAAAAGAAAGGAGTCCATTGAAAACCCAAAGAAGGAAGCAAATCAAGTTGAGTTAGTTATGATTGATGAAGTTTTATCTGTTGAATTAGGTATAGTAGATGAAGCGTTACCAGTTTGCAGCGCTTCTCAGAATTATGAAAATTGGTTGTTAGATTTTGGTGCTTCACATCACAGAGTCCGCACAGAAATTGGTTCACTTCATATCAAGTTGTGAATGCTAGTTCTGTGTTTATGGGTAATAATGTGTCTTGTCAAAGTGTTGGGATGAGAAATGTCATAATTAAAATGTATGATGATATAGTTAGAACATTGACTGATTACATGAATTGAGAAAGAATTTGACTTCTTTGGGAGTATTAGGCTCAGAAGGTAACAATCTTACAGGTCAAAATGGAATGCTGAAAATTTCAAAGGGTGTTTTGGTTGTTATGAAGGCAAAGAAGATCAGAAATATTTACAGACTCAAAGAAAGTACTTAGGTCAGTGAGGCAGCAACTGTATCTGAGAAGGCCAAAGAAGATACTCGCCTACGGCATTTGCGATTGGGTCACATGAGCGAGAAGGGTCTTCAAATACTAATGAATCGCAAATTTCTTCCTAATTTGAAATCCTTGAGGTTGGAATTTTGTAAACATTGTGTATATGGAAAACAATGTAAATAGAAATTTAAAACTAGAAGTCACATTAGTAAAGAAATTTTGGACCATATTCATTCTAATCTTTGGGGACCATTTCCTACCGTGTCTTATGGAAGTGCATTATGTTGAGTCCCTATAATACTAGTGATTATCCCATTACTATTGTAGTTGTACCCCTTATTAATATTGTTGTGCCCCTATTGTCCTCATATTATTATTACTATGCCCCATAGAATCCCTCTATTGTTATTTTTGTGGCTTTATATTATTATTGTTAGGTCGGTTGGGTTATATTGTGACTCCTTAGACTCCTATATATAGAAAGGAGGTTTTGTCATTTGAATCATCCAAGAATTGTTCATTTATGTAATGTAAAGGAGGTTGCCCCCTCGAAGAGGCTGAATTCTAAGGCGTTGATCTATCTTTTCTATCTTTTCTTGAGCTGGTTTCATAACATTTGGTATCAGAGCTTTGGATTCTAAGGTTTCGCTGCTCCAAACAGGTCATCGTGGAATTTTCGCTATAACTTTTTTTCTGCGACATTTTAGAAGCTAAAAAGAACCCATTTGAGAAGACATCGCATTGAATCTCAGGTCCGAATTTCAGATCATTTCGCGTTATATTTTCGAAGATATGAACTGAGGAAGTTGGTCATTTTGCAGAATCCTGAATTACATTCAAAACAGGTGACCTGGGAAAATCGTCATAACTTTCTCTCTGAGCATCAGATTGAAATTTCGTAAGAAGGTACAGAAAGAGGACGGACTGCAGTTTTTTGTATATATTTTTCAGAGCCAAAGGTCAAAACAGGGACACGTGGCACGTCGTACAAGTTCGCTCTACTAAATTAGTCTATAATCAGGTCACTGTGAGAGATTTGGCATAACTCTTCATTGGAGAATCCAATTGGGGTCACACTGGTGGCATTGGAAAGAGGACACAGAGGGCTATTGCAGGTCGCAATTTCAGAACTGGATGATCCAAAATTACAGAGATACATCAGATGCAATATCGAGCTCCTACAAAGTGAAAAACGGTGTGTATATTTTTTTAAATGTTTGCTTACGCTTGGTTTGAAAAAATATTTTGAAGAAATTCAAAGGGCATAGTGAAGCATTATTATCAGTAATTGATGCCCCGAAGAAAGAAAATGGAAACATGATATATCAAAACTACGAGACCAAGTGCAACAAGTGTCACTTGCACAAAAAGGAACAGAATCTAAGATGCACTATTTAAAGAAAGGTGTAGAAGCTAAGATGAATGATAGATTTGAAGACAGACATGGAAGAATTGAAGGTAAATATGAATAAGCGGCTACAAAAAGGGGTCACTAAGGGTGAAAGGGTAGTAAAGGAAACTCATGATGAGAACAAAAGAAATGTTAATCATGATTCCATAGACTCTAATGTTGGATCGAAGACCCACCATATTCCAAAAATCGATATGAGGAAGTTTGATGGCAAGGATCCTGCAACATGGATATTATAGATGGAGAAATTTTTTGATCTCAATAATGTGCAAAACACACAAAAGGTACGTATGGCATCTTTATATTTGGAACCAAATCAGTTTGTATGGTATCAATGGCTTTGCTCTCGTAAACAATTTATCACTTGGGCAATTTTTACACAAGAATTGATAGCACATTATGAGGATACAAAAAGCAACACGTTTTTTAGCCAATTGATAAGTCTCAAACAAAAAGGTTCAATAATGGAGCACATTGAGGAATTCCAAAAATTGAACATAAGGATAAAAGATATTCCAGAGGAGCATAGTATTGATGTGTTCGTAGGGTCTTTAAAGGATAATATCCAACATGATGTTCGCCTTTGGGAACCTGATTGATTAAAGAAGGCATTCAGGTTAGCAAGAAAAATGGAAAGCAAAATTATGGCAACCAGGAAGCATACCACTCACATCTATAAAGACAAAAGCGTTGTTGTCGCTAGTCTTCCACAACCTATAAGGTTGACACCACAACAATTGGAAGAAAAAAGAGAAAAAGGGCTTTGTTACAGTTGTGAT